>JAHWFP010258467.1:0-31095 GCA_023313725.1 Lithobius niger | reverse complement strand
TTGTGCAGTCGCCGCAGCGCCAGGTGGCGCCACGTGTCGAGCGGGAAAGGTCGGAGGAGACTGACGTGTCCCATTCCAAGTCTGGAGGTCGTTCCGACCTAGTGAAGAGCTCGACGAAGGCAGGAAAATCGACTAGACCGTCCAGTCAAAAATCGGCGAATAAGAGTACTCCAGCGGCCGCTCCCGGTGTTGGGAACAGCGGTTCGTTTGAGGGGAGCAGGAAAAGCTCCAGTGGAAAATCTCTTAAAAATGTAGGAGTAGTAACGTCCAGTGAGGACAAAATTACGAAACTACTGGACATGATGAGTTCGTTCATGGCGACAAGCGCGGCAGGCGTCAAGTCGCCACATGTCGCCAAGTTGTCGCCGGCCATGTCCACGTTGTTGCCGCCGTGTGAGGACGTGAAGGAACCACCTAAAGTGTGTCGCCGCCCAGTCGCCGCTCTGTCGTCACCCAGCGGCCGAGTGTCGCCGCTCCGTCGCCGCGTGTCGCCGGTCAGTAGCCATGTGTCGCCGCTTGAAGGACAGTCGTCGTCGGCGCGATTTTCGGCAGCAGCACATCCAAAGAGTGCAGTACTTTCAACAACAAGTGAGGGGGTCCCTGCCCCATCTAGTTCAGGAGGGGACGGTGGCTCAAGGAAGCGGAAAGGGGAAGCCGATTTAGGAGACGACGGGGGAGCGACTAAAAGGAGGAAAACTGGGGAGGACGACAGCCCATCTGATAGTGACGAAGAATCAGAAGGGGACAACAAAGATGACCCGTTCAATGAGGGACCGGGGTATATCCCGTGGGCGGACTTCACGGAGGTTGCACTCAAGCATTTAAGACATACTCGTTTCATCAAGGAGGGACCGCCGCCGGTGGAGGACCCTGAGGACCCCCCCATGGATACGTTAGCGAATGAGGGTATTCGCAAACAGCAACCCTCCCATCTGCCTCAATCAGCAGTGATGTTCAGGCAACTGCTCAACGCGGAGTCGTTAACAAGGAAGAACGAACTGCCGGTCTCATCTTCTAAACCCCTGCCACCGCATGACCCGAAAAAATCGCGTATGTTCTTCAAGTCTGTGGGAAGAGGTGCCCCGAATAAAAAGAGGTTTCGGACATTCAAGGAAGCCGAATATGTGACGGAACAGTGTAGCGTCGAGCTGGACTCTATCCTGAAGAACCCGTCGTTCATTAAGACTCCCACCCAACAGTTCGAAGAAGACGATATTATGTTGAGGGCAAGCATGAGGGCAAGCTCACAGGCAGAGTTGATCTACTCATCATCGACGGCAGCTTTGAAGGCAATGGCACTGGCCAACCCAGAACTCAGGGAGAATAAGACGATTAGGGAGTGCATGCACCTTCTCAAACGGGCGTCATCCTTCCACAAGGACAGCTTCAATTGGCAATGCCGCCTACTTTTGAACAATGTCTTTCGCCGACGGGACGCCCTTCTCGATTCTGCGACAGGAATCCCGGCGGACGTAGCAGGCAAGTTGCGACTTTTGCCAGTGCATGGTTCGGGAGATTTGTTTAATGGACAACTACTCGAGTTAGCTCCCGAGCTCAGAGAGAAGGTGCGACCCGCCCAGGCTGCCACAAGCATGAGCCGTGGGAGCTCAAAGGGCAAAACGGCTTATGCCAGGATTCACCAACCGGCATCCGGACACTGGAACGAACCATACGGGGGAAAAGGGAGCGGCAAGAAGTCCACAGACAAACCACGGGATCGGTCGCCCTTTCGTGACAACCACCCCTCTTCGTCACGCGGAAAGGGACCAGGGAATTACCAGCGTGGCCGTGGATCCTTCCGCGGGAGGGGCAGAAGACCACCGCGACAGTGACTGGCCATGGACAGGGCGCCCCCCCATTCACCGTCAGGTGGGGGGAAGGCTGACCCGACACCTAGACAACTGGAAGAAGATTGCGGCGGACCCCTTTGTTATCCAGACCCTGGAAGAGGGATACTCGCCGCCGTTCATTACCAGGCCAGCGACTACCGACTGCCCGCCAGGCTGGCTGGTAGAGTGTTCCGGAACCCCAGAACTCATCCAAGAAGTCGACGCACTGGTGAAGAAAGGGGCAATGGAAGAAGCACCTCACGATCCAGGATTCTGGAGTCCAGCGAGGGTGATCCCAAAGAAGGGAGGAGGATCAAGAGTTATTTTCAACCTGCGGAGTCTCAACCGGCACCTAGTGAAGGAACATTTCCAAATGGAATCGATAGACTCCATTCGGGACTCACTCCAACACGAAGAGTTGACCATTTCCATCGACCTAGAGGATGCATATCTGCACATTCCCCTCCATCCTTCAGTTCGACACATGTTCCGCCTCATAGCAGGTCAGAAATCGTTCCAGTTCACCTCTATTCCATTCGGGCTAGCAACAGCTCCGTACGTGTTTACCCGGATGTTGAAACCAGTCTTAGCTTATTTACATCTGCATCACATCAAAGCTCATGCTTACTTGGACGATTGGCTGGTACGACACAAAGACAGGGGTCTTCTGACAAGACAGTGGGAAATGTGCAGCTCCCTGTTCTTACATTTGGGACTTGGAATAAACCTCAAGAAGTCGAGACCTGCTCCGAGCTCCAACTTTGTGTTTCTGGGTGCGGAGTTCGATACTGTAACGATGTTGATACGGCCCGCACAAGAGAGGATTCTGAAGACAAAGACGTCGGTGACCGCTTTCAACAAGAGGACCACAGCGACAGCGAAGGAGTTGGCGTCACTCATTGGACTGTTGGACTCCAACGCCAGACTGGTCCCGCTAGGCCACTGGCGGGTAAAACCGATTCATTGGTTTCGGAAGACGGCGTGGCAACCAAGGCACAACTGGAAGGATGTTATCCGGCTCCAAGACCTCCCGAGAAAGAGCTTAGAGTGGTGGACGGTGAAGGACAACCTGGAAAGAGGAGTACCTATCCACGAACCGGTGCCGGAATTACTCCTGTTTTCGGATGCCTCCCTGACAGGTTGGGGCGCTCACCTTGCCGAGGAGACTGTGGCCGGCGTTTGGGACGAGGAGGAGAAGAACCTTCATATCAACGTCCTCGAACTAAGAGCGGTCTGGAAGGCACTACTAGCATGGAGCAAGAGGCTGGAACATCAGGCTGTGGGCATCATGTGCGACAATGCCACGGCAGTCGCTTACGTGAGAAAAGGGGGAGGCACCCACTCGAAGTCCCTCATGGAGGAAGCCTCCATCCTGTTCAAGATCTGCCTACAGTACGGGATCACGCCGGTTCCTCGCCACATTGCGGGCAGTCTCAATGTGTGGGCGGACGAGTTGTCCAGGGGAACACTGGTGCCAACTACGGAATGGAGGTTAGACCCACAAGTCTGCGAGGCTTTGTTTCTTCGGTGGGGAACCCCGTCGATAGACTTGTTCGCAACCCAGCACAACACTCAACTCAAGTGCTTCGTATCCCCGTTTCCGGATGTGTTAGCTTGGGCGACAGACGCGTTGTCAATCAGCTGGGAGGGGCTGAACGCATACCTTTTTCCACCGTTCAAGCTCCTTCAGAAAGTGATCAACAAGATAAAAGCGTCAAAGGGCAAGTTCATCTTAGTGGCCCCATGGTGGCCAGCGGCTCCATGGTTCCCCGAGTTGATGGAGATGAGGAAAGAGGATCCAATCCCTCTGCCAATCACAACGAATTTTTTGTCCCAGCATCAGGGGAGAACTCTGCACCAAAACCCTTCCATGCTGAATCTTCAAGGGTGGAAACTCTGAAGAAAAATTTGGTGAGGGGGGGGGTTTAAGGAAGGAGTGGCTTCCAGGATCACAAAGTGTTTGAGAGAGTCCTCACAACGCAACTACAACGCTAAATGGAAGAAGTGGTTTGAGTGGTGTGGGACAACAGACTGCGACCCGTGCAACCCGGACCTGCCTCTGCTGTCAGCTTTCTTCGAAGAGCTTTTCGATAAGGGTCTGTCCCCGAGCGCCATCAAGGGCTACAGATCGGCCATCAACTCTGTACTGACGTGCGTAGGGGACCCCAAGACCGTTGCCAGCGTAGTGATTTCCAAACAGATGACGGCCTTTGAGAATGGAAGACCAAGACAAACGAAGTTGTTCCCTAAGTGGAATCTGCCCTTAGTGCTGCAAAGCCTAATGGGCGCCCCGTACGAGCCAGCTAGAACTGCATCATTTCTATGTCTGTCTCAGAAGACGGTATTCCTGGTCGCGTTAGCCTCGGCGGCACGCCAAAGCGAGATGGCCGCCTTCACCAGGGACGACGGGCACATTCGTTTTGCCAAGGATTGGTCGGAAGTGAGCTTGACCTTCCCGGCCCATTTTAGAGCTAAGAATTGCAACCCTGGAACTAAACCGAGACCAGTGCGGATTAAAGCTCTAAACCGGAGTGGGCAACTAGGAAACCAGGAGAGGTTACAGTGCCCGATTAGAGCCTTGAGGTTCTACCTGACCAAGACAGAGAAGAATGGAGGAGGATCAAAGGGGAGCCAGGGGCATAGTGAGGCTACTCCACTATTCCTGGATGTGGACACCAACAGTGGCGAGGTCCTGGATAAGGGAGTGTCCCCTTTCAAGCTAGGGAAGTGGATCTGCGCCGTGATCAAAAGGGCGTATGAGAACGGCCAGGACCATGAGGATCTCCCAGCGGAAATCAGAGCGCACGAGCTCCGGGCATTAGCCGCTTCGTGGACCTACGGCTGCGGCACACCATTGGACGAGGTGGTGGCGGCGTGCTCGTGGAACAGCCGGAACACTTTCATCAAACATTATCTGCGGGACACGTGTGGATCGAAGGGAGAGAATGTGGTGAGGGGTCATGTGGTGGCAGGAAAGGTGCTCTGAGGAAGACCTCATCGGAAGAGGTGAAGAAGTAAACCACCGGACGGGGTCACCCTAAGTGTAGACTGGGGACACCCGGCCGGAGGGACACGCCAGTGAAAAGCCTATTATTCATACTGGAGATGATGCTAAACTTGACTGAGGGGGTCACCTGAGTACAGACCGGGGACACCCAGGCAGAGGAGCTCACCAGTGAGAGGATTGGAATAGAAGACGAGACCCATCTGTCAAAAGGGGTAAGTTGCTTGTTCCATTTTAAAATTAGTAGTAGGCATACTCTCCAGGGTTCAGTGGGGTAACTCCCACCGCCTGAATGACAAATTTAGCATAATTACTGAACGTAAGTATTTGCAGGTAGTAAGAAACGATAATTTTAAAAGGGTAAAATTAGTTTTTACTAGCCTAAAATACTTACCTTCAGTAAGGACCCGCCCGCCTCCCCGCATTCACTGAACTGGAGAGTTCAAAATGTGATGAAGGGACCAAACAAGATGGCGGCCTCCTGGATAGGAGTAGCAGCGCGCCAGGCGGGAATGGAGAGAAAGTTTTGGTACAAGCTAAAAAAGGGGGTTTTTTAGTTGATAAATGAGCAGCGATAGCGTAAAATGGTGATTTTAAGCATAATTACTGAAGGTAAGTATTTTAGGCTAGTAAAAACTAATTTTACCCTTTTAAAATTATCGTGTTCACCAAATATTCAAACTTGGCTCGATACTCGACTCAGCTAAAATTCAAATTATGCTACACGCACACCCAGAGTAAACATTGTACACATTACAATCTTAATTAAAGCTAGCTGAAGTCCGTGCTGCGTACGGATGGTGTTGAATGCATGGTTTGCAACATAGTTACGTATGTGTAGCTCATGTGTATGTTCGTGTTCAACCGAATTAAGTTTATTCAAATTGTTGCGCACAGTGGCTAACAAAAGCTGATTTTCGTTCGCTTCACTCACTCAATCAGCGCATTCTGTGACTCAAATCACCCCACCCCCAACCCAACTTCTAATAATCACATCTTTCTAGTGATCAATGATCACATTACATTCTTCCATGTCCATGCTGGCGGAAATACCAGCGCATCACGTTCGTACTCATGTTCATGCTGGCAAAACTAAATACAAGTTCAAAGCTGCCCTTTCGAGAAGCATGCTGTCCTGAAAAGCTTTCCTGCAATGCTTTCCCTCCTGCTGTTGCTGCTGCTCTCAGTTCCGATGCTTGCTGCCTGACCTCTTCTGTAATTATACGTGTGTGTGCAAACAATTGATACAAATTCATAACCAAACACCTTAAGACGAGAGTAAGCTGCGTTGCGTCATGTTACAGCATAGCTGAGTGTAATTTCTTTAGATAATTTTATTCGTTAAGATTGATTTATCCGTTTTGTTTTTTCAGATCATAATGAAAGCGAAAACTATAATAATGACTATAGAAATAGGCATTGGCAATCAGACAGTTCCGATGTTGCTGATGGAGGCTGGGTTTTTTGCAGATGTGCGAAACTGGAGCTCTCAGGTTAGTTTGTACATTTACAGGTATCCTAAAAAACTTGCCTTTAAATTCTAGCTATTTTACCCCGAAAACAGGCCTCTGTGTCCTAAACCCCTTACAAAAAATCTGTCGCCTTGTAATTGTGCTACATCTTGCCGGGTAGCACCACTTGCTGATGGACGCACGAATCCGGCAACCGCCACTTCTTGTTTAAGCCAACGAATGTTACACGTCGCATCGTGTTGATACCTGCAGTTTTAGGCCATTACAATGTCTGCCTAAAGTGCTAAATTTAGCCGTAGGCTTAATCCAGAGCCATACAAAAGTTATGCCACAAATGCTGTGGAAAACCCCTGTGCCAAAATTTGTGTTACGTACAGCGAGGAAGCAATCGCCAGACTTGAAGCTACATGGCCGAAATCTAACAAATGCCACGATTAGTGAACAGGAAAGCGTACATCGTTGTTTGACTCGAAAAAGCATTGGATCCTGGCAACTCCGTAAGCACCCCTCAAAGTCGTCTCTGGCATGCAGAAATCTTCAACTAAGGTAGAACCTAGCATTTCTGTAATTACTAGTTGGCCTAAAGGTCAATCGAAACCTTCCATTGTTAAAGAGGTAGCTGCCACTGCTTATGACAATTCACTTGTTACGGTTAACCCTACTATGCTGTTAGCAATTTCTAATTGCATGACTGATGATTTGAAAAGCATAAGACCGGTGAAGAATCAAAAAATGAGGAAAGAGTGATTAGAACCTTTAGGGGTGTTATGTCCAAACCTTTTGCCATCTCAACCTATTGTTGAGGACCTGGGTACAAAAAGATAAATATTAGTACGAGAAAGGGGGAGGGGGAACGTCTGTCTCTTCAGCCAACGGGAAACCCTTACATTCCTCATCATATCTCCCCCTGCAGTCAGTTGCAGTTTGCATGATGTAATTCTAGAAGACGATGAGCTTGCTCCCTCCCTCCCCAACAATGGCGAGGTAATTTCTAATACCCCCCCCCCCCCCCCCCTCCGGGGTCGCTCGACTATGGAAAATCCTGTTCTCCTTCGTAGAATCGTCCTCACTGTGTTACTTGTGGGATCCTTCCCTGCCACACGGCGTTTTATAAAAACCTGTTATTTTGCGGCAGTTTTCCCCAGAAATGCTTGCAAATTTCGTTACTTCCTCTCCCTCTGCCCCACTCTCTCCTCTGCCATTTTCTTTTGACTGCGGCGACCGCCACCAAGATTCCGAGCAGGGAGGCAGGAGGGTAATCGAAGTAACAGTTTCGTCGGATAAGTTATCCGGTAGAATCAACGTTTTTCATTTGTAGAATTCTTCTCACTGTGTTACTTGTGGGATAGATTCTAAACCGTGCTAATGAAATGGATATCTTATCTCGCTACCTCTTGTCCACCGGATGCAACCCTGTGCCTTGTTCTACGGCACACTCACGGCGACCCACGGGCTCCAATAGTCCGTTGTAGCCTTGCCGTCATACGGGTTCCAGAGCAAATCATTTGTTTCTCGGAGTCAAATTCTCTAGGTCAACTTACTTAGTCGCTCGTCTCCATAGAGAATCTCAAAACTAATTTCGCCGTTGTGTGGTCTCCTCCACCTATCTTAGATGTCGCCGAGAGACTTTGGAATAATCTTCGGCCATCTGGACTCTGTGCAACTCTTATGCTCCTCGATGCTTGGAGGACCAAGCCCATTGGTTCCGAAAGGACGTATGTCTTGCTCAGGTATCTTGGGAAGACCAAATTTCCTGAACCAAGCTGACCCTTCAATGGTGGCTTCTAGAGCACAACTTGACAGTGGGTGTTACGGTTCAATCCTTCCACCCCCCATCCTCGCTCTCGTGTTATTCACAGATGCCTCAACATTGGGGTGAGGGGCCTCCATGGACGAGCACACTGCTTTCTAGCGTAAGGCATCTGGTCATCGGAGGAGGAGACGTCCTTCATATCTACACACTGGAGTAGCAAGCCATTGTGTAACGCTGTCCGCAAGTGGTCCTCGCTGCTACGAGGAAAGTCTGTCTGTTACTGTTAAGTAGAACAATACCACGGCTGTCACTTATGTTCGACGTGGAGTCAGGACCCACTCCCGCATGCTAACAGAGTAAGTGTTCAACCTTTTCACCCTCTGCCAGAACCTTAACATGTCGCTGCTACCCAGGCACATAGTGGGGAAATAATGTGCTGCCCTGCAAGCTGTCCAGGCCCCAAGTTTTGTCAGTCTTCCAGAAGTGAGAGAAGCCGGGGATCGACTTCTTTGCCACTCACCACAAAAAATAACTTCATCAGTTTGTCCCCCTGTTTCCGGATCCCTTGGCTTGGGTGACCGACAGCCTCAGCATCCCTTAGGTCGGGGTGTTCGCACAAGCCTCCTGAAGGTCCTGAACAAGATATGGGTTTCCAACGGCAAGTTACTCTAATGACCCTCTATAGCTGCAGCACCTTGGTTTGCAGACCTGTTAGACCTGTCGGGAGAAGATCCAGTCCCCCTTGAAAAACCTGTACCGGCGATTACAGCAGTGGACATCGCATTGTTCAAAATTTTGTGACTCTGCAATATAAAGTCAGACGAGTTTGTTTAATTTTGATGATGGTGAACGACCTAATTTACTTCACCGAAAATTCAAGATGGACAGTTTATTCTTCCAGTGGTGGTAAGGTTCATTTTGAACTTTGGTAATCTATTCCCCCTGCCATTGCTTCTGGACGTCCTGAGGCACAGAGGCCAGACGTTGCACCGAAACCCAGCCATTCTTATTTATTTATTTATTTATTTATTTATTTATATTCAAGTGTGAAGACTTTGAAGACTAACTTGGTATTGGTGGATTTTTTATATCTGGTCTGTCGCCGATTGCCATCAAAAGGTACCGTTATTAAGTCCATCTTGACCTACATAGGGTCTTCTGACCCAGCAAACTACAAGGTTATTTCCAAATTAGTTCATGCATTTGACAAGCTCCGGCACCAAGTTCATCGTCTATTTCCGTCTTGGAATCTTCAGTTGGTGCTGCCCAGCTTAAGCTCATTCACAAAGTCTCGTTATTGCACCTAACCCAGAAGAATGTTTCTGGTAGCCACCGAGGCCTGCCTGAGCGACTTTGTTAGCCTTTTGTCGGGAGGATGGCTACATTTACTTCAGTAAAGACTGGTTTGGCGTAACTCTAGCGCTTTTTGCCGAGTTCAGCACCATGAGCCAACGTCTGGATGAATCCCCGTGTCTAGTTTTAATCAAGGGCCTTGCCCCGGTGGTGGACCCTGCTAGTGCTGAGAGGGTGCAATACCCAGTTAAAGCCAAACTTCCCTACCTGGAGTACATACAGCTCCCATCGTCTACCCAGCCTCAGGAGGACAGGACCACTCTTCAGATGCCTCTTTTCCTCTACGTAGAAGGACGCCATCACCCCGTCTCTTAAACCAATCCCCCTCCCCACCTTGCAAGATCACTGTTCGGATCTGTGACTTCATCAACCAAGCCTTTGAATTAGTTCCTTCATTTTTTAATTCTCCCCCCCCCCCCCCACAGCGATGCGAGCGCACGAATTGAGAGCATTAGCATCGTTCTGAGCATTCACAGTTGATGTACCGTTTGATGAAATCATATCAACCTTCTCGTGGCGCAATAAAAAGACCTTTACAAGCCACTATCTGGTAGATGTCAGTGTAACTGTTGGTGGTTCCCATGTATGAGAATATACTATGGCTGGAAGCAGTATGGTACAGAAGTGACTGTTCTACTACTGCTTTTTGTATAAAGAAGCAGTAGTGAATTTTGCTTCAGGTGAGTACCTTCATATAGTAAGATTAAGACTGCGTGTTGTTGGTATCATCGGCTTTCAGACGACTTGGGCTCTCAAGAAACCAATAAAAAATAAAATAAAATTGCAGGTCATCAATGATTGATGTATTGGTCCGTCAGATTCACCCTCGTACTTACCAATTTCATTTGTCCCAAGTTCAGACATTTTTTCTGAGGTAAATGGGAAACACACCGTTTCCTGCCATGTTTTTGTGGAATATGGATAGGTACGTACTTCCAATTTCACTTCATTCGTTAAAGCCTGTGTGTCAAGACTTCTTCAAGAGTCCCAGTTAGTGCCTCGATTTTGAGTCTTTCTTGACCATTAAATGTTGCTACAGTTGCTGCTGGTGAGAGTAGACATGTCTATTTTTATTCTTTACCAACCGAAAATCATTGCTTCCATTTTATTAGTCACAAAATTTCCCCCTTCTGTGAAGATTGTTACAATCTGTTAGTGACTGACATGTGGCTTAAGAGAATCAAACTGACAAATTGGTGAATTGTTGCTAGAATATTGTGCTACAGTTGCTCTGTTGTTGTTGTTAGGCTTCTGTCTATAGCTTAACTGGCATCCCTGCATTGCCATTTTTCACTGCAAGTACAGATGGCTTTTATAGACTGTTTTTATTTTATTAATGTCTGTACAAGTACAACCCAATCTGAGTTTGCTTGTTGTTTTTTAGCTGGAAGTCCATGGGGGCATTACATTGGAGATGCTTTGCTACAATGAGAAGCAGGCTTTGTGGGAACCATTCATCGAACGTGTGGAGACACCGAAAGGAGCCAGGCCATGGGAACTAGCCATAGAAGTAAGTAACATATAGGAGGAATATGTTCCATGTCAAGTGATGTTTACCACCGCAAACATTTTTATTATAATTCTTGCAATCCACACTCGTAAGGCTGTCCGATGCCCATATTTTCGTTCCGATAACCTTGTTGATTAATGCTCTCTCAATGTCCTGCCTACTCAAAGCTTTGACTGGCTGGCCATCCCAGAGCTTCCTACTTTAGACAGTCAAAACAGTCTGCCTACTCTAGGCAAAATGGTCTGCTACTCTAGTCAAAATGTCCTGCCTAGTCCGTAGACAGTCAAAGCGGTACCAAAGCACCGAAAATAAGCCTTACTTCAATTGTTTGGATGGTGGCACCTGCCACATAAACGATCCGAGCTAACTGGGCTTACATAACTAATGCAAGGAGTCCCTGAAATAGTGACTAGTGAAGGTAGCCTGTTGTTTCTTTGAACCAACAGCCAGGCCGTGGCTCCTTGGTCGGCAGTGGCAGGCCTGGCCTCCTAGTCGGCAGCAGCCATTCTTATCGCGTTGTGCCGTGATCCAATCGGGCGCATTGTATTTAGATTCACTTAACAAATTATCACTCCTTTTTCAATAAACAAAACGTTATCACAGTCTTCTTTACAGTTATGTCTCAAAAGTCCTCGGCTTGCTAATTTACTCCAGGGTCTAAAGTGATGCACGATGTAAATCCAAATACAATCGAGGGCCGCTACGTGATGCAAGGGCTGCCATCTTGGATTTTTCGAAACTCACGTGGGCAGCGAGCGAACACAACATAGCTCGGGATAAAATTAAATATTATTGGATAGAACTAGTCTCATGAGCAAAATTGGTGGACAACTTTAGCAGAAACATGTCTTTAGTGAATGAACACTCCATGAGCAACTAATGCACCACGCAGACTGACGTATATCTCAATAAAGTTTAAGTAGCTCCCGTAAATTCTGCGTATCTGGCATGCGATGTCTGTCACACAAAGGTTTAACGTTGACTGTAATCCGGACAGAACCCTTGTCATGTCGCTGACCTTTGGCCCAGAAGGCTGAGTGTAGAGCAGAGACCAAAGCCTAATCCAGCGCAAAAGACACACTTTGGACCTTAAAAAAGCCAAGAGTTCACTCCTGGATCTGGTGGCGAAGGCCAGTAGGAAGATGGTTTTCTGCAAGAGGGGCTCGAGGGAGGTGTTTGTACAGGGTTCATGGGCTGGCTTAGCCAGAGTAGCCAAAACCAGGGGGAGATTCTACGCAGGGAACAGCCGACGAATTCCCATATGCTTGATGAGGAAAGAGCGGAAGAGACTGGTGAGGATATCGTGTGAAATCGGTTTAGTGTGTCCATTTGCCTTCAGCACCGAATTGGTTGCAGAACGATGCCCCTTGATGGCGATGGACTAGAACCCTTTGTCGAACAGTCCGTGATTTGCGGATGAGTTGAGCTACAAGGATCCATATTCTTTTCCCCACACAGGTGAACCATATTCTTCATTTGGACTCGTAATCTTTGAATGAGGATGGTCTCAACCCTCGGGAGTAAGTGCGTGCAAATGAGTTCCGACAAATCCAGTTGATGAATCCACGAACGAGAAGTTGAAGCTCTTCAGGATTCGGATGAAGAATGCTGCCATTGTGTTTGAAGAGAGGATCTGGTCTGGCTGTAAGGGAACTGGGTCTTCCTTCCGGGATTTCGTGAGATTCACAAACCACGGAGAGGCTTCGAAGGAGACGTAGCTGGGGCGAGAGCAGCATAGGCCACCAACGAAGAGTCATCCGTGCGAAGGATTTGCGAGTATATATTTGTGATTTTTAGGTGAATGTTGATGGCAGACATCAGAGAGGATTTGTTCAAAGTCGCATTCCCTGCCTCCACTTAAGAAGTGGTGTCGATCACCAGAAGCTCAAACGTAAGAACACCACTGAAAATTCGGACGACGCTGATGATGTCAAAACACTTCCAATTGAAGAAATGAAGCTGAAACTCCAAAAAGCATAGCACAAAGCATCACACAAGCACTTATGAAAAGACTGAGAAGGACCATGAAAACGGAGCGCTCGCTTCAGGGCAGAATAAATTAACTAACTCATGAAAACGGAAGGAGTGCACGAGTAGACGGCACAAATGTCCTGACGAAACTTGGGACCTGCATGAATCATGCACATCTCTGTGAGGAAAGCGCTCTGCAGGGAAGAATTCTAGGGGCTGGCCATCCAGACAACACTTTTTGTAGCATGACATTGACACTGAATTACCCGATGGCTTTCATTACCCGGATTGCATTAGCACCGCTCACACCTTCCACTTCTCCCTCATGGTTTGTTTTGTTGACTAGTTCCCAATTATGGTAAGAAATGGTGCCCAGTGCCCGTTCCGCAGCTGGCTATTGGCTTCTGCATTTATATTTTTATCGTTCAGTATTTTTATCTTTTCAAAATTTTCGTCCAATTATTGTCTGGCCTGCACGCACCTGTGAACCATATGTTTGTCTATACGGGGCCTTAATATTACCTTTTTATTTTTTTGCAGTTGCAGACACATGGGGAATATCCTTCTGAATCAATGATTGCTCCCAGCCCGACCGACTCAGAAGAGGAGATAATATTTGAGCCGCCAAAAGTGGCAATTGCTGTTGTGTCGCCAGACAACCTAGATCTTTGCATCACCAAGACAGACCTGGAAGTTTTAAGCAATTTGGGACAGGTAACGATGCCAAGTCTTTTGAAGCTTTATTTAAACTTCCATTTAAAAATGCTTACCTTTAATTTGGGCTTATTCCATTTAAAGAGTGTTTATGTCCAAAACCTTAAAACTTTGTGCTATTTCCTGGCTCTCCCGGCAGCTCCACCGATTATCCTCACATCAGTTTCGTCGTGTCAGTCATTGCTCTGCAAGTCCAAATCTACAATGCTTGGGGGGGGGGGGGGGGAGTAAAGTATGCACCCACATAACGACACCAGGAGTTAGACGCACTCAATAGTGGTGCCAGCTAATTCCAGATGTGGGGAAGACGCTCTCAATAGTGGTGCCAGCCGCTCCCAGATGTGGGGTACGCCATGATTTGCATGATGGGGGGGGGGGGGGGCAGGGTCACTGTCTCGCCATGTCCCTAGGTCGCTGTGTCATGATAGAGGATGAAATGGAAGAGGGGTGTCTCCTGGCGATCTCGTTTCACCGTGAGTGATTCTTCCCGCAGGGTCTGGGATTCTTTAAATTGATTTACGGAACCGTCCTATGTTTTCTGGGGTTGGTTAACATATATCCAGGCCCAGGCCAAATTTATACAACTCAGTTTGCATTAAGTTTCATTTCAACACATGGATCTAGAAAAGTATGGCTTTAATAATACACACATTGCTTTTCACTGCAACGATTTTACAAGGCGTATGTTCGGCATTGAAGATCGGTATATTGGCTTCTTCAAATCATTGGCTTCAACGGTGCGATGGTAATTGATTGCCTTACCATGTCGCTATGTTGTTTCTGACAACCTTAGCGACCGTACCGGTAATACACGGTGGTCATAAAGTCTTTACCTGATTACAAAAATTTAATAAACACAAACTATGCTAGGTACAAACCTAAGGTATTCTGAAAACTGAAGCTCAGCTTATAAAGTTTTTTCCCACTAGGTTAATAGATTTAAACATTTGCTCCATTTGTGACCCGGAGCAAATTCAAGACGATATTCAATTTTCCTCCATGTATTGGCCAACATCTCTTCTGTTACTGTTGCTATAGCAGTTGTTACCCTGCCCTTTATAGTATCGAAAGATCGGTGGCCGCTGTTTACAGTGGCTAATTGTCAACATCATGAATAAGAAGAATAACACACTACCACCAACGGAAAAATTCACCAGTGCAGCAAGAACCACCAAATGTTCCCTCTTAAACTTTCGGTGAAGTTTTAAGGCCATTCACCTTCATCAGAACATTACCCAACGAAGCACATATTTAAAATAAACGTTACATGGTTGTGGCTACTATCGTGCAGTGGACGCGTTCAAGAGAGAACCACTGATCTATATACTTCTACACTGCCAAGCCCCACTGCTTGCCAAGCTTGGCTTTCGCATCAGAACCCATTGATTGCTCCATCAACACGTGGGAGGCACCAGTCAGGTTTATGAGGGGAATCTTTTTGCCCTTGAAACGAAGAATGGCCAAAGCTTCAAGGGCCCTTAGATGCCCTCCTTGTAGAGAATTGGAGGAGAGCAAAACTGTCGTGGAATTCCAAGCAATCTGGTGCTCCTGATGTTTCGCATGCTGAGCAATGCCGTAGAGCTTGTCTCCTTTCTTTACTGCTACAATGTATTCTCCTATTCTCATTTGTGCCGAAGGAGTGGTGTGGTCTACTGAGTCTCATGCGGCCAATCCAAAGCCATCTACATTGGCGAGACCAAGAGACAGTTGGTTGAAAGGATAGGCGAACACATTGCACCAGTAAAGATAGGAGACAAGCTCAACGGCATTGCTCAATATGCGAAACATCGGGAGCATCAGATTGCTTGGAATTCCACAATAGATTTGCTCTCTTCCAGTTCTCTACAAGGATGGCATCTAAGAGCCCTTGAATCTCTGGCCATTCTTTGTTTCAAGGGCAAGAAGATTCCCCTCATGAACCTGATTGATGCCTCCCACGTGTTGATGGAACAATCTGTGGGTTCTGATGTGAAAGCCAAGCTTGACAAACTGTGGGGCTTGGCAGTGTAAATGTATATAGATCAGTGGTTCTCTCTCTAACGCGTCATCTGCACGATAGTAGCCACAACCATGTAACATTCATTTTAAATTTGTGCTTCGTTGCGTACTGTTCTGATGAAGGTGAACGGCCTTAAAACTTCACCGAAAATTTAAGAGGGGAACTTATGGTGGTTCTTGTTGAACTGGTTAATTTTCCCATTAGTATTTCAGTGTTACCAATGGGTGTTTTCTACACTGCGCTCTTTACATATTCCCACAGGAAAAAGTCAAAGGGGGTAATATGCGGGGATCTGGGTGCGCTGCTGTTGGCTATGCTATGCGCTTCTTTCGTTCAGGGACGCAGTTAGTAAGAAATTCAGCAACCACCTATTGCAGCTGACACAGACGTCTCTTGTGACATCATCAGACATCCGATGCCGACAGTGACCAACCCCGACATTCGCTATGGGACGACACCTCAACAGCACTTCCCCTACGAGAGGGTGAATCGATCGTTTTTGGCCTCTTGTCAATCCTGTTCCCGAGCATGGGGACGGATGACACCCACGCTACGCTCAGAAGCCAGGCTGGATGTCGCGCTGACCTCTGACTCTGACCCATCTCCCCTCTTTCCTTTAATTGGGGAGGCCACAAGCGCGATTACAGGACGTGAGCAAGGAACGATCGTGTTGACTTCACTACATTCAACAGACTTCTCCTTCACAACAAACTCACCATTCTTTCTTTAACTTCATGTTTATTAGCATCAGACTCTTCTTTCTTTCACTTTTATGTTTATTAGCATCAGACTCACCTTTCCTCCTTTCACTTTTATGTTTAGTTTCATTCTTACAAGTTTTAGCATCAGACTCCTTATTTTCCTTCCCACCGTGTACAACAGAAGTTTTATCGCAAAAATGTTTCGATTGCGATTCCAAAGCTTTCACTTTTGATTCCAGTTTCCCCTCACGTTTAGACTTCTTAGCACCACTCGAATCGGACGTCTGCTTATGCTGTTGAGATCCCTCACCAGACGCCGACGTCGGCGTGGAGGAGGAATGCTTGCCGACATCCGGTTTAGCCCAGAGCGCCGCCATCTTGGAAATCTGGGCCTCGATCTCGTCAAAGCAGCTGTCAAACTTTTCGGACATTAAACTCGTTAATTTCGACACCACCAAATTAAACTTTGCATTCAACCTGGCATCCGCAAGTTTATTCACTTTGGTAACTACCATGCTTAAATCCGATTGTGTGAAGTTAAGAGACACGAAAGAAGACGAAGAAACAGAAAGGGAACCCCTGGCATCGGCGTCCGCTAAAATATTTGCCAAATCTACCGTGGGATTACCGCACAAATCATCCAAACGTAAATCGATAAGAGTTTTATTCGCCACATGGGGTTCCGGAGAAACATGCTTAGAATCAGCCGAACTCGATCTAACACGAAATTCCTGGCACTGTTTCGAATCTTTCCACCTATGCAAAATCTTAGCAATCGAATCTGCGCTATGGGCTACACAAATGGTACATTTGTCAGTAACAAAATTACAACACCTAAATTTTCGACAGGCTGGATGTAAATCAAGCGTTGTTTTCACATGTGCATACACAGGGAATTCTCCGGAGTTGATAAGTTTAAACAAATATTTGACCAAAAAACTTCATAAAGCATAAACAAGCATAACCATCCTATAGGCTTGCTCAAAGTGATATGAGATGAGGTATCATGGGTACCTACGTGTATTGTGGAACACAGGGTGGCATCCCTGGCACGAGTGGAAGGAACTATTTTGATTTTTTTAGCCATTTACAAGCATAAAATGTGATTTTAGCACATATTACTGAAGTAAGTATTTTTATGATAGAATAGTCCATCAGCTAAGTACATTCCTTCTGTGCTTCCTGCAGTTTGGACTGGAGACTGAAAAAGAGGTGCCATGCCGTGCAAGCAGTTTGTGCCAGAAAGGCACAAACGGATCCCTTTCCATTGGTTGTTAGCTGCTATATTCTTCCTCCTTCCTTGATTGTTGGTGGGAAGGAGGATGGACATTTTGTTGTGTTATTTACAATTATGTGCTTAAGAGTAAACTTTAGAAATACACGAAACACACAATGGCGCCAAAATAGACTTTTTAATAGCTGTTTGAAATTGGTAGGCTAGTAAGAAAACGAGAATGTATCATCTGTTGCATATAAACTGTCTGTCCATGTCTTTTACAGGCATTCAGTGACGCCGTGAACTTAGTTCCAGCTTCAGCCAAGAAGGATCAGCCCAAATGTCCATTTTTAGTCAAAAACAATACTGGTATGCCAGTTACACTGGTATTAAAGCATGAAGACTTCACAGTAAGTGCAAGTAGCCAGTGTGAGAATTCGTTGTCTTTTTGTTTGCTTGTTTACTGTCATTATAGGTGGATGCTTTTTTTTTCCTTCTTGTAGTTCCTTTTATTATACTTTTTTTTTTTTAGATTATTACCTAATGTTCCCTTTTAACGTTGTTTTAAACCACCATTAACGTGTGTGTGTATGTTTGCTTGCGTACTATGTATTGTGACGTGTTGCTAACCACATTTCTCGATGTCATACTAACTCCTCTAACAGGGTCAAGGCTGGGAATGGACCTTGCTTCTTAGTTCTGATTTACAAGAGTACTCTTACTTGGTAAGTACTTTTGCATGGACGAACTAAGAGAAAGGACTCCTACGACTGATCACAGGCATTTGAATAATTCAACGTTGTAACTGTTAATGCGCAAAATTGGATTATTTTAATAATTACCTTTTGCCTTCCCATGCGCTTTACCATGTGGGCAGTAGTTAATTGGCATTTACCTAGATGTTCAAACCCATAGTGTTGCAAATTCCTTGTGAAGAAAAGCTTTTTTTTTTCATTTATCAGACTTTGTCCCTGCGTCAGACTTCCGTCGTGCTCCTACAAGGCTTTACCAAGACCTGAGAATATGAAAAAAGGTCAAATGGTTAAACTTAATGGATTAAGTATTGTTTTAAGAGGAAAGGTCCATTACCATTTACTTACATAGCAGTTCCCCCCCCCCCCATGGAGCTCTATTATCCCTAGCTTGAAAGTTTGCTTCCCTGCCGGTTTCGTAACTTACTGCGTAAGACAGGAACTGGCTCCATCTATATAAGCGGATCGCGACGGAACGCAGCATCTTCCTTCCTAGGGCAATTGCGTTAACTAGTTGTTCTTGGAGCTCTATAAACCAGTGGCTTCATCAATGCTCCTTGATGGTGCGGAAACGTCTTCCAATTCCGGGAGGGGGGGGGAGGGATTCGGTTCCCTTCCCCGGACCAGCTTCAGAGGAGGCAACTCCAACCTTTGCTTCACCTGATCCTTCTGCTTCAATCCGCATTTCTCAAAAGCTGCACCTGGTTCCCAAGTGTAAAGATTCACCATGTGTTCGGACCATCCGTCCACCGCTTCAACCGCCTTCCTATATTTTTTCGAAGCTTCTCCAAGAATTCCCTTCCTGTGGAACATTATGACGGTTCGGGCCCCATCATTGTCTCCTTCACCCGATCCTGCCTTCGCCTGTTGTCTCAACACCGTTCGGAGCATCACCAAGCCCTCCGCCGAGGTTCTCTCCACCTACAGGCTTACGATTACCGGTTCCCTTCCTAAGATTCCAGCGACATTTTTGTATTCCTTCAACAAGTCCCGTTGATTGTTGTTTTCCTAGACCGACCGGGCCGTCTTCTCCAGTCCGAATAGTTCCAGACGTGGTTCCCCCTTCTTCTTTGAACCTGCTCTGCCTCGAACCCTGGTCCTTTAGTTCTTCGGACAACAGCCCGGCATCAACCGACTTTCTACCTCTCTGTCCTGATTCTCCACTTCCAAGGTCTAACAGGTCCTTTCCTCTTGTACCCGGTATCACACCAATCCACAAAATTGTGGTGTGCACCTTCAAAATTTTAACGGTTTTTTATCGTGTTCGTCCGTCCGCTTCGGTAGCAGTCATGTCTTCCGATTCCTCGTCGTCCAAGGATCCTTTGCCTCCTGTTAAAATCGCCAATGTTACTGATCCGACGCCATGCGTGTGCCTTGGATTTGCAGCAGGGACTAAAGAACACTTTGATCCTCATCCCTGTTGCCAACACCATCGTCAGTGCAACGCACTAGATCTGTTTTGTAGAGAAGTTCTCGTCTGTGAGCAGATGCCAACGCAGGCAAAAGGAACTACCGGCTACAGCTACCTCTTCTATGTCGACATCATCCGCCTCTTAAGAAAGCGTCCTTACATTCGATTCCACCTCAAGTTCCTATTACAACCAAGATTCCATCCTCCGCTTCCAGTGTGCTAACAGCGGTATTTGTCCTTCCAGATTTCGTCCTCCCCGCCCTCCATCCCTTCAAAAGAGAGGGCTCAAGATTAAAAACGTTCGGTTCCCGATCGCCCCTCCACGTTTTCCAACAAAACAACCTCCTTGAGCAACGATCCCTGCGCTTCCTTCAACTACACTTCATTCTCCACCTTTACGAACAGTCACATCGACTGTGGGCTCACCCCTTCGATCCGTGGGATCAGGCATCCAGAAGACCATGACGCCACCTTTTTCCGAACCGACTCCGTTCCCGCTTGATTCTACGATTCGGACGGCCCTTACGCGAGGGCTTCACCTTTAGACCTAGAAAATATAGATTTCAACATTCGTTTTGTACTCTCCTGGACCAAAAAATTTTCATCTGAACTCGTGTCCCTACGATCGGAGAATTCTACTCTTCGATCCTCTGTCACCGTTGTCGAAGACCAAAACTTAACTCTCCAATCTGAAGTGGTTAGCCTTTCAAACGAACTAGACATTAGACGCTCTAAACACAGGGTGCTTCATATGAATTCAGACACAAGCTTCTTTGGCTATCACCTCTTCCATCGTCGCCTCCGTGGCGTCTTTTCTACTGCGGCCGTTGCTGTACCCGACGCCTCCATGGAGCCCCAGCGGCATTAAAACTCCGATCCCCTCACACTCCTCTTTCGCGTTCAGAATCCCCATCCCCTTTGACCGTATGACATCATTACGAAATGGCCCCTTCTCCGCTTCCATCTCCATATCAGGTTCGATCGGCCACAACCGCTCCATTTTTTACACCTCCTCTGGCTCCTCCAACTGGTGCTTCGGAATCTACCTTGACTCTCCCGTTTCCAGACTTGGCCTCGATTCCTTCTGGTACATCAACGGATTCGATCCCTCTTCCATCCGCCCAGTCGCCTTCCGCTGCACCCGCAATGACTGGCCTTTGATCTACAGTCCCACACGATCCGTGGCCTTTTGAACAAGCGTGGTCCCAAGCTGCTGCCACTCCTTCCTGCCAAGCCTTGTCATTGTACTCGGTTTGGCAATACGACGATGCGCCTTCCTTCTTCCCAGTGTTTTCCGGAATCATTTGGCACTCCGACACCTCTACCAGAACGCTTCTTAGCTCTCAATTCCGGAAGAAGGCGAAACGTGTCGCCTTAGGATTTCTTGTGGTCCCTAAAGATTTCGATACCTGAATTCCCCGATTCCTCTTTCTGCGACACCACTCTGGACCGCGAGGAATTCCTCTCCCGATTCACGGATCTGTCGTCCAGATTTGGGACCATTACTCCTCGCTCGGTTCTGTTATGGTTTTATATTACTGCATTACAGTAATAAAAGCCATAATGTGTCAGGATGTAAAATGTACACTGTGTCAATAAATATGAATAAATCACTCAACAACCATAGACTGCGAACTCTTCCTTTACTGAGGCTAGACTAATACGCTACAACAAATAGTAAACGGTTTGCATTAAATCACACAAGACCAACTACTTGCTGAGTATTTAATTTCACACTCAAATAACGGTTGACACTCTAACCCCAGAGTTCCCTCACTCTAACCTCAAACTCACTTGACACCTACGTTATTTTAGAAATGGCCAAACGGTATTTAAATCAATTTCGATTTCCTTTAATTAATACTCGCTGTGATTCCTGCTTGCTTAACAATAAACAATCAACAATATCTCAATAATACTTATCTGTGATAAGTCCGGCTCGCGTCTTTGCAGAGAAGCCTAGTCGCTCGCCACCCAACAACCTTGAAACCAGCTGATCGGATGATCGGGAAAGAGAACCTCACTCGCTCGAAGATGCCGTACAAAGAGAGAGCGATAGCCTAGTCTCCTTTCGTGGCGTTTTGCTCTGCTGTGATTCTCTGAATTGGTGTTTCGAAATACAGCCATCCAAATATGTTTTTAGTTCTCTAGAACTCCTTCCTGTTTTGGCAAGGTAATTGTTCATTCTAGTAATTCGACTAGCTGAATGCCGATACTGCAAACTGAAGCTAAACTGCTGCTTCTTACTAATTTTCCTTATATGTCAATACTTCTGATAATTTTGCGTGTGTCAACCATTTACCTGAATGCTTTCAAACTTCCTTATTTATAGAATTGCAACACTTTCTTTCACTTCGGCAACCCAAAAAACCAAAAAAAAACCTTCTATGACGGTATCTAGAGCGGAAGTTTGCTTCATATTACGCCCTATCATTCATTCCTCAACGAACATTTGTAATATGCGTCTTCAATGTACAATTGGGACCTGATTCCTCGTCTTCTCACAATGTTCATCGTATCATCTCTGATTCCAATTTGATTCTTCCGTGAACCCAATCCTATACAGCACGGTAAGGCACATGGACGGCAATTCATCAGCACATCATGGATGGAACCAAGAGACTTCGGCTGACAGACGTCGGCGGATCAATTTTCTTCTTCAGTGCTTCACTCTTGCGACGTTTCTCCATAACTCCACCTTCAAGACTTTCTTCAGCTCCGCCATGTCCTACCTAAAAACCCCGATGCGTCTATACCTCGGTCCTGCCTCGTCTCCGACCGATTCACAAGGTTACTCCATTCAAGTAATCTTTTGTAAAGCTGCTTCATCGATCCTCTATTGTGAGTGCTACGTCTGTATACCACACGCCCAATCCTGTGCTCTACAATGAAATAACAAAATTGGTTTCTCTGTTCACACTCCTGCTCCTGTTTCCACCGATTCCATCTGATACCCGATTCCTCATCAATGCAACAACCATCCTCCTGGATCACGCATCACCTCATCGGTTCCTGGCCAGCTGTGATACCTACTTGGGATCAAGACCTTCTCCCGCTTCCCGACCAAGGTAGGTTGGCATCTTATTATTATTTGCAATTCAACCTTCACCTAGTGTCGAACTGATTGTTTCGTCCCCTGGCTTCAGTTTTTCCCAATTTCTCGCCCTTGGGACTGAGGATTCCAGGTCCAGGCTGGAGAAACTTTCGTTGGTTCCACCCGGACGCTGTCCATGGGGTCGCTGGCTTGTAACGTGGGTACATCAAAGTAAGATGGTTCGTTTTTTCAACTTGGGTACTTCGAACCTAGCCAGCCTCCTTTAATGACGAGGTCTGCTATGTAAATAAAAGGTAATGGATATTTTTGTTGCGATAAAAAGACTAAAATACCTGGGGCACCTGGTGAATTTTAGTTTTTGTTTGCCTAAACGAAAGTGTACATTACCTTTTCTCACCCAGCCTCCCCACGATGGACTAGGTTCATGTGAGTTGGAAGAAAGATGCTGCACTCTGTCACGATCCGCTTATATAGACGGAGCCAGTTCCTGTCTTGCGCAGTAAGTTTCGAGACCGGCAGGGAAGCCAACTTTCAAGCTAGGGATAATAGAGCTCCATGGGGGGGGGACTGCTATGTAAATACAAGGTAATGTATATTTTCCTTTAGGCAAACAAAAACTAAAATTAATAACCATATTAGTCTTTTCATTCGTGTAAGGGCAGCAGGCAGGTATTACTAGAAATTTACTTTTGCAACTCTTAAAGCTATGAAAAGTTAAAAGCTATGAAAAGTATGCTTGAATACTATTAGTAAAAGCTCATTTGGTTCAGTGCGCCTCGAAGAAATGTTGGCTTTCAGATGCTGTCAAAGACGAGACATGGATTTAACCCTACGTTCTGTCCAAGAATGCTTTAAAAGAACTCGTTGAATTACTACTTGACAACTTTAACATAGTTCAGCTGCAGCAGCTGGTCTAATTATTCAATGTGCCTCTTGTTTCTTTCGTAGTTGTTCTTAAACATCGCGTTGGTGGTTGGGGTTATTCGGTTCAGTTTTAGATAGGTGACCTTAACACATCTAGTCATGCAATAAAGATATGTACATAATTCGTGATTTGTAGACTTTTCTGCTTATATTTTGCATGTGTTAAAACTATTACCTTAAACAGCTGCTTGGTTGTGTAGGGATTTTAGTTTCAGCAGAATGCAGTTTTGTACGTTTGTAATTTACTCTCTTTTACAAGGGGAGAATTTATGTATTCAGAAAACTATTGTAGTTCCTAATAACAGACTCTACATTAAAACTAGGCTATGAACTTTTTTTAAACTTTCTGACCTCCCTTTACCAGATATTTCTTCTTCTCTAAAAGTCTGGTAATGTTCAAAATTGAGCCGGTTCAGCCATACAAACATTAAATTGCTTCGGCTGACTTAAGGCTCAAAAAGAAATTAATTAAAAAAAAAAAAAAAAACCACCACATAAAACACTGGGACATTTCAGTTGGACGTAGTGGCATATAACTGCACTATAGGTGGTAAAAGTTTAGATGCTTCGACAGGGAATTTAACCTAGGGCCTTCCGTTTCCACTAAATTACTTGGTTCTCTTTTATAGGATTAGTGTATGTTTTGAGTCTGAAGGCCCACTTGCAGTACCGCCCATTTTTTTTTCATTTAACTCTTTCATTGTGTTGTCGTTTTTGTTTTTATGTTAACTCACTAATTCAGCTAATAAGTACAGTTATGTTTATTTAGTTTGGCGAAATTCCTAATGTTGATAAAAATTGGTCAGTACTTTTTTTTTAATTTGTTTTCTTCTGACATTACTTGTGCAAATGTCAGAGATGGTAAAAGTAGGATAATTGTTTTTCTATTCAACAAATCTTTCATCGTTATCATTTGGTGTGTGATATGTCTCTGCTGTAAGTGACTTTAAGTTGCCTATAGCCATTGGCTAATGTTAAGGGCCAGAGGACTCGACGTAAATAGCTAAAAACAATGCATCCACGTAAATAACTACACCCCCACGTGAACAACACTACCACAAAGAAAATGAAGACTCAGTAGATGATGGATGGAGCCCCATTTTCTACAAGTATCATTATTACCTTGTAGACTATGGCTGGAACCCATTGTCTACAAGAGTTGCTTGATTCTATGGTTTGACTTTTTTGTCTCTTGCTGGATCCAACTTTTCTTGGCTTGTTTAAAATGCTGCTATGGATGGTATTTTGGCAGTAAGTCAATTTGACGTGAAATTTAAACCAGGGACAATGATTTTCCGCCTTCGCGGAATTTTCAAAAATCGCGGAATTAACAGTAATTGTTTTAGCTTGAAATTTCTTAGTGTTATGCCAACCTTACCATGAGTGGGACCACTTTAAAAATCATGGAAATTGCGGAAAGTTTAAATTTTCGCAGAAATCCCAAATACTTGCAGATTTTAACAGATTTTGTCTTATTTTTGGCTTTTTGCAACACATAGGTATTCACAAGAGTGAATCTCACCTATCTCACTCTTGGTATTCATAATAGCAGGTGAAGACATAAATTTAAACTTTTATGTGAATTCTATATTGTTGTGAACCTTGCAACTACATCTTTTTAGCAGTTAAGTGACCGATCATACACCAAAATTCAACTTTTTTTCTCCTAAATATAACTTTTTTAATTGGCCGCGGAAAACGACAATATGTTCCCATGGAATGTTGTAATTGATGGCCACGGAAAACCATTGTCTTTGATTGAAACACACATTATTTTTGGTATGAACTCATGATGACAATAAGTACGAGTCATTTTTTTACATGATTGTTTAGTTTTACCTGTATATTTTCATGAATCCGGAGATTCATATCCTCGTACTGTTTTTGAAATTCTGGTCAGCACCATGTCACATTGATTTGGCTGTTTAACGGAGAAAGAAGTCTATCCCACACTGATCCCATAGCTCCTGGAGGAACATATTAATCTGTCACACTACCATGACTAGTAGGTCTGGCTGGGACTTTACCAGGGTTCTCTGTCCAATTGCCAATTCAGATCAGCTTCATATGATTGAGACTGGGGTCTGTTAATGCGCAGCCACAGCGATAGATGAAAGATACTTCATCCTCACATTACCCATTCAAGATGATACTAAGCAACACCCTGTACGGAGATAAGAGAATTTTAATTTATTGCCTTGATTATGCAATAACTTCTGTTGCCCTAATTAAGCCATAACATTTTGCACACAAAGAAATACATATGCTGTAGATAAAAAGCAAGCAAATGTGGTAACATCTGGGGACTAAAGTGAAAGCCAGTGTGAGGTGATCTAAGATCTGTCAAGTTAGTCGACTGTCGTAGCCACATCGTACCCCGTTCGTTCCACCCCCAACTTGTCAGTCCCGAGACCAAGGACGCCTCCACATTCGATGGTTACCCAAAAAAACTAGTTTAATAACACGGGTACACAACAGCTCATCACGATAACCAATGCTGTAACTCTTGTCTCGTAGAGCGCGCCTTAGGAGGGGGGAAGACCAATCAGAAGCATTGTGCAGCAGCATTGAATTTTACGACTGTATGAGCTTTGCTGTCATTGTATGTAGAAACTCCTAACTATTCAGAAATTTAAGATGGCAACAAATTATCCTGATTTTGCGAAATCTGGCCTGTCTGAAAAATCGACTCAAAATCCGTGTCGTTTCAGTTTTCAATAAAAACCGAAAGTTCGGTTTTGGTTACCGGTTTCGGCAGAAGACTGCTTATATTCCCTGCCACATAATGGCACGTGACTTTTTTTTCCTATTGATGGCTTCACATTGGCTTTTACTGAATTCTACAGATATGGTAGTACGATGAGAATTTGTTCACTTAGTATTTTGTAGGATTGTGTGACCTTTGCAACAAGACATTATACAAATTCAGTTAAAGCTTTCCTCCCTAGCTGACAACACAGCCTATTTAACACTGTTACTTAAATAGAAATTGCAATTTTAGCCTGGAAGATGCTTTCAAAATGACCCGTTAAAAATCCTGCTAATGGGCAAGAAAGTAAGTCTTCATAAATGTGTCGTAATTATCACGAGTTATGGTTGTGGATGTGTGGGAGCTAACGCAAGGTGTTGGAGGAGTTAGATGTTACCGCACCATCACTTTCCAATCACGAGTGTACAGTGTTGAGTTCTCTACATTTCACAAAGTTGTTGTTTCTTCGGTGGTGGATCTTATTTGTGTTTCTACAGACAATGCATGCCTTTTGATTAATGTGGGCAGTGCTTATTGAAATACTTTACTTTTACTTTCACTTTCACTCAAGATAACTTTTCATTCTTGTATTCATTTTTCGTGGCAAGTTCTGTTTTTATCCCAGAATACCTACCCAATTAAATTTTTGCATTATTGTCTACTAAGACAAATTTCTTGACGAATTTTAAATCCTCCTCTCCCACCCAACCAACATACCCAGTGATCTCTTGAACTATTCAGTCCACGTGCTGAGCATGTGTAGAATGATCGTCATCTTTATTGTTTGGATGCACTCCGAACCTGACACGTTTTGAGCGTTGTTGATTTATTGAAATTTATTTCAGTTTTCACTATTTTAGTGGCCTTCTGTGCAACTTCTTTTTATTTTTAAATCAAGTCTGCATTGTTGCTACAGGTTTTTTGGGTATTTGTTAAGTCCTTCGAATTCTTTTAACTTATGGCTTTGGTGTTATGGTAGGCCTGGTATTAGGCCTTAACCTGTGACCAGTTCGCACGCTTGTAGAGGGACAAACACGTGTTAATTAATCCTATGACTAAGCCCGGCAAGATTTATCCGACCATGTAGTAGGAGGACTGGATCCATGATAAAACACAGAAGGCTATAGCCGATCGTCGATAGCATCAGTACAAGGATAAACTTGACCGTGATTGACAGGTTGCTGCTTGCAAATTTCCTCTCCAGCTGAATTTTCCACTCCACAAATGAAAAACGTTTATAAGTTGAAAGAAAAGATTGAATGCCATAATAGCATGAACCAGCACAGAGCAAGTCTCTTGCCAAGAAAGGAAGAAGCAGTTGAAATTACTGACAATGAACCCTTCCTAAAACAACTCCAGTGTCATTCTACTTCAGTTCATCTAAAGTACACGAGTTTTCCACGTCTGCTCATTCTCCATCTTGGAATATGGCATGCTTCTTCAGGTTCTCTTATCACAACAGTAGAGGAACTGACGAAGTAGAGCTTGATACGACTTAGCCGTGATTTTACCTGGATTTTGCAGCCATATTTTTACTTGCCTCCCAAAAATAAAAATAAAAGTAACGTTTCTAATTTAAGCTTATTTTGTTTCAAAATAATGCTCCATGCCCAACATTAACCCTAAAACTTAAAGGCAACATACTGGCTCCTCACCAGGGGGGCACCCCGTATAACATACTTCACTGACACCATCCTGTGAGTCCCACTTTCGTTTGTTGGCTCAACTAGGAGCACACATGTCTGCCCTACGCTGTGTTATAGCCTATTCCATGTCTTGCATGTATGATTCGTGCAGACGTGTTATCACGCTGGGTGATCGCCATCCTCTGTGTCACAAGTGTAGGACCTGTAATTCTTGCACGTACTCCTGTGAGGTTTACAAACCTATTCCGAGAAAGATTTAAGATTTGAAGGTGGTGGGGAGAAGAAGCAGGAACAGTGGACCAAAAGAAAATCAACTTCCGGTAGCTCCTGGATTCATGCCTTCATTCGATGCATGGCGCAAAAGATTTCGGACTAAGTGATTCCGATTTTCTTCCAACTGTGTCTCTATCTGAAGTATGTGCCTTTTTTAACGTTAATTTTAACTCCATGGCCCCGGTTTCGCCGCAGTTTTCAGAGGTCAATCTCAACATAGGAAAAGCTCATTCGAATGATAATCCCAGCGTTGTTATCACGCAGTATTCTTGTAGTATTTTGGCTGCTTTCTAAATAACTTATTTCTGCTAATGAGGTTTTTATTGTGCAGTCGGACGACTTGCAGGCCAACAAAAGCTGCCGTCAACCACACGATAGTCGGAGCATGCAGTCGTCTAATCTAGCAGCAACCACATCATCGCAGAGTGATGCTAAGCTGCTTAGTGCGTTACACAATTGCTATTAGTGGCACAGGTGACATCGTCATACATTGATATTGTCGCGCTTAGTGATGTCATACCACACAACCACTTCTTCACGCGACGACGTTGTTGCATGACCATGTCGTCAAACGACCATGTCCTCGGCGTCACATCACATCATCACTTTGTTGTCTACTATCTAGTGCTTTTTGCAGAGTGGAGTTTTCGCACCGTCGTTTGCCCATCTCTAGAATTGGTCACTTCCATCCACGAAGGACCCTGGATCAATCAAGAAAAGAAATCTTCTTATTTTGTCTTGTGTTGCATCATTGGTCTTCTAAACTCAGCAGTAGACCTTGTTCCTTGTGGGAGTTGGAGAGCTGGGCCTCTCCATTGGTTTCGAACAGATCACTGCAAGGACGCTCAAAATCTTTGTCAACAGAGAATATGGAAAACCGAAGATTTGTCCCTTACAATAAGTACTCGTGTAGCGGTGTGATCCATTGAACATCCCCACAGGGGACGAACTATCTTCATCAGGCATATTCGACGAATTTAAAAGTTCCTGGCTCACATCTTGTCTTTCGTCGTTTGTATACGGCGGTAGTTGTTGTCCTAGCCTACTACATTCATTAGGGGCTCTCCACTGCTGGAGCAGACGCTCATGGAGGTCATTCCTCACTAGATACTTGATGGCTGGGGCTGAAGGGGCTTGAATATTCATAAGCGGTCTTGATTTTGTCACGTGTGCTTGGATCGCAAGTGACTCCAGTGATTCAAGTGACTCAAGTGACTCAAGTGATTCAAGAAGAAACTCCTTTGGAAATCCTTCTCATGGACGCTTCAGGTCTGGGTTTGGGTGCCCTTCACAGCCTCGGCCGTGGCGTGTGGTGTTCTGGACAAAGACGAAAAGCAGGGGCACATCAGTGTGCTGAGACTTTATGCCGTTTACCTTGCTTTAGACAGCTAGAAAATTAATTGGGGACATATTCTTGGATGAAATTAAAGTAATTTCTTATTCTCCAGCCCTAATGTGTAAATAACGTTTTCATCCGTGAATACCTACCCAATTCTTCAACTTCCACTTTGCTGGGTGCCTAATAATATGATGACGAGTCATAGTAGGACTCGTACAGAACCAGAGATCATTGGGTACGTTGGTTGAATGGCAGTATACAATTTCAAACTCTTGTCAGGAAATTTCATCTTAGCAGATGCCGATTTGGGGTAGATACTCGGGAATAAAGACAAGATTTACCCATTCTGACTGGGGATTGGGAAACTTGTTTTTGTGGTCTGTAATGTCGACTTTTTCACAGTGCAAAATCATGTACCAGTGCAAATCATGTAAAATCAGCGATTTTTTTAAAGCTGTTTAGAGAAGCTTTTCTAATATTGGTGTTAGTTTATTTAAACAACTAAGCCTTTAATTTCTGTTTTTCAAACCACGTTGTTTTATTGCTGGGCCTTAGCTTTAACCAGTTATATGAATAGTAAGGTCTTTTGGAAAAATATATCGACTTTGGAAAAGTCCTTTAATTTTTTGAAGGGCAATCTTGTTCGATCCCAGTAACACTATGTAATGTAACTCTCAGGTTATTGGCAAGACTGCAGAGGGAATATCGGAGGTCGTGCTAGAAGCAGGCACTTCTGTGGAACTTAAAGTGCAAGTGGACCCAACGGTGCAAACAAAAAAATCTGTATTAAAAATGCAGGATTTCACAAGCGACAGGAAATTGTTGGTGAAGGTAGGTTTTTTTGCTTGCTTTTCTATGTGCAAATATTTTGTCGTGAAGTTTAACATTAATCTTTTTTGTTTTGTAGTTTGATGACATGAACGTCGTTCGTCATGTTTCTGTAAAAAGAGCAGACAAACGCTTCTTTCCTCTACCCCAGAAGACTTACCCTGGAGACCATTGGGGTATAGTGTCGGATATAAAAGCCCTTTATGGGTGTAAGATTATTACGCTTCGTTCGGTCTTGCAGGTACAGATTTTTTTAAGAAAAATTATTATTTGAGGTTAGCATCTCGGCCCTTTTATCTTGTTTGTGCTACCAATTGAGAATTTTTTATTAAGCAAATTTTTTTAATCAAGCCGTGGACTAAGTTTTATGACGACATTCCATTGACAGTTGCAACTTGTAAACGTGTCAGATTGTTAGTAACTGAATAAACGAAAAGAACTTCTGCTATGAGAGCTCATTATCACTAGCAAAAAAGTTTACCAAAGTTCAAGACTCTGAATCTTACACTGTCCAGAATCTGTTCTGCAAATTTTCGATAGTCTATATCAACAACTATCTTCATCAGGCATATTCGACGAATTTAAAAGTTCCTGGC
>JAHWFP010258466.1:0-40052 GCA_023313725.1 Lithobius niger | reverse complement strand
GGCCCCTTTTACCAGTTTTGGTTTTTGATATGATAGTAAATTATCTGCCAAGATATTCTCACTGCCTCATGAAACCTGAATATGCAATATCTTTCATTGGGGATTGGAGTAGTGATTTCATTTTTGTCTTCTCCAAACTTAAAAGTGCCAAAACAGTGATAAACAGTAATAAACATGCAAGTCACCTCCATAGAGAATACCTTGTTACAGTCCACTTGCTTATGCCAATGCTTTCTACTACAGTTCTGTGCTCCTGCTTCTCTCACTGGTATTAATGAACTTACAACCGTAGAGAACACTGGGCATGAGTTAGAAATCTTTTAGGTCTACTCATTCGCTAAATTGTATCCATTCTACTTTCTTCACAATATGTAACTTCACATTAGGACAAAAAATTAAAAAAATTTGGAACTTGTAATAATGGATAGCACCCTACTAGCAACAGAGTGTCAAACTGCAGTCATGGCATTTAAGGCGTGGGCCAAAATGGCAGATTTTCTGGTTTGGTGGTGCTAGTCATTTAGAATTTCAAAGTGAGCCATGAAATAACGTAAAACAGACAATGGCACCAGAATTGCACTTACGTCATCTCATCAGATGGACTTAGGGGTTCACGTTTACCCACGTTTGTCCCGATTTGTTCACGTTTACCTTTTCACTGGCGGAGCAGACATTAAAATAACTGCAGGAAATGTACAGTGATGACATGATGTGACACGAGCATGATTGCACATGTCAAATATTGTCGACTTTGAAAACACTATCCGATAAAATGAAGCAGCAACCAGGCCAAGGCATAGCATACGAGTGTGCGAAACTGCATAACATTAAAAATCCCAGATGCATAACATCGTTTTATATGGAAGTCTAGATCCTACCAAAACCAAAACTGGTATAAGAGAAGCCGCCAAGTTTCCAAAATGGGTTGGCCTTTGAGAGTTGTGATATCATTCGACCAGGAAAAGGCCTCCAACGTTAATTCTATTAGCCAGTAATCGCACCGACTAATAGTTCGAAAGTTGAGTGAAAATCAGAACATTGCTACTTGCAATCTTCAAGTTTTCATTTAGTGTCCTATGTATTATTCGGTGCGATTAACGTGGCTAATAGGATTAACCTTGGCAGCCTTTCCCTTGTCGAATGATATCACTACTTTCCAAGGCCGACCCTTTTTGGAAACTTGGCACCTGGCTACTCTTATACCAGTTTTGGTTTTGGGTGTATATCACAACTTTCATAGGACTGTGAATGCATAATTGGTCACACGGTCTTCTTGTCACCTCTACTTTTTTTTCTGGAAGAATTTTATGTCTATAAATTATCTCGTTCATAATTTTCACATTTGACATGGCCCAATTAGCCGTTACATCAGCCAAGTTGACAGAGTTTGGTTTATTGTATATTCATGCTCCACATACTTAAGTTTGTTCAATCCCATTTTTGAGCACACTGGCTTAAAAACTCGTTTGCTTCACTCACTCAATCATCGCATCGCCCCCTCCCCTCCCCACAGTTACTCCTCCCGAGCTTAATGTTAATTATGCAATGAAACTGGAATTGCTCACTCAATCACAATTAGTCTCATCTACTTGGCCGATCATCTACTTGGCAGCGCTACACTAGCATGTGTCCAGATTTACCAGCAAACTTGGCACATTACGAAAACATACTTCTTTTAAAAAACTTAATTTTTTTCCTAATTCATTTGGACCCTGTGCTCACGATCTGTATTTTGCTTCCAACTCTTCTTGCAATGAAAGACTCACAGCCTTTTAGTGGGATTTGTTGTTTTTGTGAGACATAATGCTATTTTATTGAGGCCTCAGCCTATCGCTATGCGCCTCAAAACATAAAGAGGATTACGCTACTCACCAGAACACTCACAGAACTGTTACAACATAGCAATCACCCCGACAACTTTAAACCATCAAAGAACCACAACAACTACACAATTCCCAATGCACCGCGCGTTCAGTCACACATGCACCATTGCACTACGCCACACAACGCCGTACTCGGCCCACCTTCTCTTCCCCATCTAGGGAAAGTTCCGGAGGGCACCAAACCAGCAACACCACTCGCAAGCGGGGCAAGGATGGAGGGGGGGGGGAGGAGGAGAGGGGGAACACTACACAACTATTCCCGTCTTCACAATAAATAACGCTATGGCTCTCAGCTTCGCAACAGGGCGCTGACCCTGCGCATGCGACAACAGATCTCCATATACTGGGAGACCATTCAACCAGGGTGCAAGACGCTGCCGTTCCGCGGCAAACTTCTTACAATCAACAAGAACATGCTCTGGTGTCTCTGCTACCTGGCACACGCTACATATTGGAGCATTAACCCACCCGTACCTGAACTTATAGGCTTGCAACATTGTGAAACCAACTCTGATTCGGGATAGAACCCTCGCGTCTCGATAAAGTAGTTTGTCAAGATTTGATTTATGCACGCAGTTTGGATGTACTGTGAATAGGGCCCTCCCATCCTTTGCTGCCTACCAGATCTCCTGCCACTGCACTAGAAACCATTGCCGCACCGCCATACGAAGCGTCCGTGCCGAGCTACGTGCAGGCGCCACGAGCAGCCTACCGCGCTACTCCATCCGCTGCTACGTTGCCAGGGTTACCACTGTGGCCACGGACCCACCGGAAGGAGACAACACTCGTGCCTAACGCAATCCAAAACTTCCATCCAATGGTGTACACTACAGGATCTGTAACACCTAAGCATTCCCACGACCTTTGCAGAAGCCGGTATGCCGCCTGCGAGTCCGTTACGATCGCAAAGGATGGCAGTTGAATATCTAGCACGACATCAAGAGCAACAGAAATTGCCAACAACTCACACATCGTGCTAGACGTCGCACCATGGACAACATGCCGTCGCTCAATCTTCAAGAAGGGAATAACCACTCCAATCCCTCCAACATTCGACCCAGGGAGGAACGAAGCGTCACAGAACACTTCACACTCAGTAATTCGAAGCTGAAAGACCCTCTGCAACTCGTGACCCCAAGTCCAGGGACTCAGTGACATAGCACAGGCGACAGCAGTCGCATTCGACATGTGCTACAACATGGTGACTCCATGACCCGCCTCACCCAACACACCTCTTGCACGATCACTCAGTCTTGCATAATCCAGCAGAATTTTACCAACTGGATCATTCTGGCCTCTACTCTGATTTCGAATACAGAGTGCGACCAACAATTCTCCTGCACGCACCTCTACAGGAGGCTCATTACTCTCAACACATAAAGTGCTTACCGGCGTAGACGCTATACACCCGGAAACAACACGCAGGCATACGTTCACAGCAATTTGTAGTGCTTTCTCGTGGCGCCGTACTCCGCTTAAAAATGGTAGAGAGTAGTCCAGCACTGACTGGACGAACGTCCTATATGCTGCAAGATGCATTCCCCTCACAACTCCCCTGCACGCCAATTGGCGCAAAATCGCAGTTCTTGCAAGAACCTTATTTCGGATCCTGCTGACATGCTGATCCCAGTTGAGTCTAGAATCCAGGATTACACCCAGATATTTAAGGCTTCCTATTGGACTGACCACTTGTCCACCAACTATAAGACTGACAGGAGGCCGACCAACATTCGTGGAGCGAGAGAAAACAACCATCTCAGTCTTCGCAGGGGCTAACAAGAGCCCGCGTTCATGCAAAAGGCTAGCAACTCTGTCTAAAACCGCCTGTGCTTCATAAGCTAGTACAGCAACACCACGGCCAACAAACCACACCGCAACGTCATCTGCATAGCAGACAATGTTAGAGTGAGCGCTAATCTCTAACAGGACATCATTAATAGCCACTGCGAACAACGTTGGACTAAGACAGCTCCCTTGCGGGAGGCCCCTGGTTGTCGAGTCTGTAGTAGACCAGTAACTCCCCACACGTGTAGCAAACTCACGCCTGCCCAGAAGTGCTACAATGAGTCTCATCAGACAAACGCTAACACCCATCTCTCGTAACGAGGCTTCAACCCAGCGAATAGAAACCGTGTCATAAGCTGCTTTTATGTCTAAAAAGACAGCCAACACAACATCCCCGCGCATCCACGCCTCCCTTATGCTGGATAGCAAAAAGAGGACCGCATCCTGGGCACTCCGATTCGGGCTATAACCAAACTGAACCCCTGACAAGCAGCCGTAGTACTCTAGATGCCATTCTAGGCGTCGAACAATCATCCGCTCTAGCACCTTCCGGACACAGGACAATAATGCAATAGGCCTGTAGTTCACAAGATCTGTCTGGGCACTGCCTTGCTTAAGCACAGGGACCAGCACAGTAAACATCCACGCGGGAGGAACATTCGCCCCTTTCAGTAGATCACAGAATAGAGGTAGCACACTTGTGCACACTACCTCTAAATCTTTCTTCATCTTTGCATAGCTGACTCCATCAATGCCAACCGCACTAGAGTTCCTAAACTTCCGTAACGCCGCTTTAATTCCGCCTGAATCCATGGTAGGTCGCCTACTTGCGACGATACCGCGGTGGACGCTACTGGCGGCACAGTCCCACTAGATAGAGCATAAACACTCGCAAAATGCCGATTAAATGCCTCCTCCATCTCCTCACCATGAAGAACCCCCCTCTCTACGCCCTGCAGTCCGTAAACCCACGAAACCGTCGTTTTCACAGCGCCAGGACTCAACAGACGCCAGGCGAGTGTGAGTGAGCGTGTTCCGCCAACGCGGGTGCAGAGCCTGTCCCCAAATCCCTTTTTCTCATGCCTTATAATGTAGCGGCTCTCTTCAACAACACCCCTGTATGCCCACCAATGCGCATTACATGGAGATCGCTTCCACCTTCTGTAGGCCAGCCGGCAGTCTCTGACAGCGACCGTATAAACATGTGTCCACCGCGTTGGTTGCGAACTCTCCCGCTCTTGCACACGTGTTTTGTTACGCCTACGGGCGAACTGTTTTGCCCATTGCGAAAAAATCCCGTTGCATAGAACCGGAGGTCTGCACTCTCCATCCTTCGCTTGGGCCACAACAAGAACCTCATGCGACCGCAAAATCACTGGAAGATGATCGCTGCCGCGTAAATCATCTGATACTTGGCAAACAAACTACCCCGCAATACACGGAGAGCAAACAAAAAAATCTAAAACAGATTCTTGCACCCTACCACGCTGCCAGCGTACAAAAGTAGGCTAACCATCGTGGAGAACTTGTAAACCAACTGTCTGCACAGCCTCAGCGAGTCTGCGCCCTTTGGTGTCAATATGCAGCGAGCCCCAGTCATAGTGATGACTGTTGAAGTCTCCACCAATAATGACTGGGGCCGGGAACTGTTGCAGCCACGTAACCCATTCAGGAACTGTCTGACTACCTAATGCATGCAAAATTGCCACCGAAATCCAACGATTTCCCATCCAAACCTTAAACGCAACAGCATCAACACCAGGAAGCTCAAAACTGACTTTTAGAGGGAGATATGGAATCGTCCACTTGATAAACACTCCGACCTTTCGACCAGAGTGGACGAAATCAGTTTTCCATTTAGCCGCATTTAGGCCCCGCAAATCAACAACCTCTTGCACACCTAGAATAGAAGCATGACTCAAAAGATGCTCTAAATCATCCAGTTTAACTTGCAACCCTCTCATATTCCATGTTAAAATGTTATGACTAGCGAACTTGAACGTTAGGTTAGGTTAAGCTAGGGTCCCCCTCACCCTCACCAGACCTCCTTTCATCACTCACCTGCGTGCTATCCATACCTCTTCGCAGCAACAATGTAATCTTACAATTAAGTACTGAAGCGATGCGCGTGTAACACTTAAGCATGTTATAGGCCTAATAGACTATTGGATGACAATGTAAACAATGGTTACAACAATACTTAGCATTTACGTGCCACTTCAGGACCACGTGCTTCTAGCTGCAACCCCCATTTTACAAAAAGGCACTTCCCCATACTAGTATTTACCTGTGTGCCAAAATTTAGATATGCGAACTTTCCGTAACGCGCTGTAGCCATGACTTTATACCCTATGACTTTATGTCCTGCCCTTAGCTAGTATTAGCTAGCCAGTAGCACAAATCAACATTGTAGAGGGAATTTTTTATCCGTAAAGAACACGTTCCCACAATTTAACGTTGAAGTCTTCTTCGTTGCTGAACCCAACACACTTGATTCCAACGATTTGGAATTTCTACCGCATGAAAAATTAACACCAATAGGCTGCAATCAGCCATAAGCTCGTTACACTTAAAAGACACAGTCTGCTAGTGAGCCGCCGTTTTACATCTGAAACAATTAAGCTCTGACGACAATTAAACATCTTCTTGACGGCGATACATTAGCGTGTATCTAGATATGGTAGTCTTAGCCTCAGTCTAGTGAACACAACATCAACAAGCCTCGGCCTCCCTTTTATAATTTAAGGTTTCCACTATGGAAGTAATCATGTGGACAGACAGATGCGATAACCTTCAGCTCATAATGATATCAGAATAATAAAACTGATACGTGTTACGAATTAATCACGAGTCAACATGTCCATGGTTATTGTAGTAGCTGTTTCTAGACTGAACTCCCTTTACTCAGTCTTAGAAGTAATCAAATGTATGTCTGCCAATGGCGTATTGCAATGTCGGCCTGAAATAGAGTTAGCAATTCCAATCTATATGTAGGCTAAGAATGGCTCTAGGTGGCACAGAGTTAAAGATGGGATATGTCTAAATTGGTGCAATTCAACTTTCAATCTGTTGATCTGTTCTTAGTTTCAAGTGAAAAGAGTTTCTTAACTCAGTTTTGGTATTTGTCTGTGGTTGTGTAGCCCTAAAACCGTATGATGAATGACTTGAGAAATCGAAAACGTGTTCTCCGGTCGATTTTAATTGTCCAAAAAAATATGACTGCATACACCAACTCGGGTTACGCTTATTTTCTCCAGAGGCAGATCAAAAGGGAACGTGGTATAGGCACTCGACAGCTTTTTAGTAACAATTTGGGAGTAAAAGCTTCTGCAACTGCAATGCTTGAACAAGTTCATTTTACTGGAGAAATCAGAGGCAAGGGAGGAAAACCAGGTGGCTAGTTGGTTAGCACCATTATCTCATGTGTTGGAGGGCCCGGATTCGGCCCTGACCTCTGTCATCCTGGCATTTTTGGGAAGAGACGGGCCTTATAATGCCTCGTGCTCATGTCGATTGTGGCATGTAAAAGATCCTAGGAATTTCTAATTGGAATTGCCTAGCAAAATAGTCCATTTTGCCTTACAGTGCTATTGTTTCCGCAGACTGCACATCAAACCTCCAAAAGTAAACAGAGGCAGGATGAGTCTCATGAAAAAGGCTTAGTAGAGATGAGCATTCATAATATACTCTACTAATAATACAGGCTGCTATTCACGAATTAGGTTAATTTACGGTAATATAGCATGCGAATATGTATGTGCATAATTAGGTAAGAAATCCTTGTTATGCATGCAAACAATGTTATTCAGAGCAGCGCACTCTTGGATACTACAAAAAACTCGATTTTTCTGTGGGCTATAGTTCGTCCCAGAATACCATTAATGTGCGCAAACAATCTAAAGTAAAAATGTAGCAAAGGATCCATAAACAAATGCAACCCATCAAGTTTATTTGACTTTTAAAAATCCAGCTGCGAAATGGCAAAGTCATCTCCAGTGCTAATTTTAAGATAAAATTGGAAATAGCCAACAGCGAAAATTATACACTAGAAAATAACGTAGTTCAGTAAGCCACCTTTATACACTTACGTTTCGTCAGAGTGGCAACGGATTCGAACCGGCTACCCAGTTCGCCCCCAGGATCACTTGCATAGCGCCTTAATCGCTATGGCTACATCCTCCACTGGAAATTGGGGGAGCCAGTGGAGGATGTGGCCATAGCGATTAAGGCGGTATGCAGATGATCTGGGGGCGAACTGGGTAGCCGGTTCGAATCCAGGTTATGCCACTCCGACGAAACCCAAGTGCATAAAGGTGGCTTACTGAACTACATTATTTCCGGTGTATAATTTTCGCTGTAGGCTAATTTCAAATTTTCCTTAATATTATTTACTGCGATTTATGTCTATTTATCTAATTTTAAGATGGCATCCACACTTCTCCGTCTGCGGATTCAAGTCAACAGGCCTGAATAATCTAACAAATTTGGCCATCAGCGACAGTTGGCTTCCAGCGCATATGAGCACCACGCTTTTATCTCCGACTATGCTGGACATGTGAATTTCATCACGCATGTAACAATTAAAACTTTCAGTAGTGGATTTAGCATGATGCAAAATATGTGGCCCCAGCCCCTTTCCTTCATAAAATGCGCTATTAATAACATCAAGAATTTATAATATTTGAACGCCTAGCATGACTGTCTCCTAGCACGACTGTCTCATAAGCCCAAGTTTCAATCGTGGCCTCAGCTTACCCCTATGCATCCGGTAAGAGAAGGTCGAAGAAATGCACTCGTGCTTAAGTCGATTACAGATGTAAAACATCCTAGCTATTTTCTAGCAAAATTTTTCCTCTCCATAACGAGATAATCTTAGCAATTGAAAGTAGGCCGGATTTATAAGGGAACAAAGGGGCAACTGCCCCGGGTCCCCTGGCCAAAGGAGGCGGGGGGGGGGGGGGGGGGGGGGGGGGGGGCCCGAGAATACAATTATTAAGTATTTCATTGAAAAAAAATATTCCATTCGGAAATTCCTAGTATGTTATATGCCACTATTAACCTGGCACGTAGTCAGTATTGATCTATTGCACGTGGTCTCGCAAGGTATTTTTTCCAATCGTATTATTTTCCTGAATTGTTTGCACCCGAGGTCTCTTTCAATCATTTACAGGTGGGTGCTGTGTTTGGATCAATCAGAAGCTCTATATAATGTAACATAGACATAGGGTGAGAATCGCCAATTACAGTTCTTCTAGTTTTGCTACGTCCAGGGTGTCCTCACAAAGCTTCGGTGCGCATAGCGACTTACTTTTTGCTATCTTGTAGCGGAAACACGTTTGTTATGGGACTCAGGAGGTTGTGTTTTGCCAAGTAAACTGTACCGTAGCTTGGGGGGATGGGGAGCTTTCCCTCAAACGCCCAAGACATATATACATGCAGTTGGCAAATTCGAGTTGTCGAGTTGGCAAACGCGGATAAATTTTCACTGTAAATTCCCGTTTCCACGAGTACTGGTTAATTATTATCATCATTCGGTCAGTTTGAAAGTAAAGTTTAAAATAATTTTTTTTCATTAGTATTCGCAACACTTCTATTTAGCGTGGGAGTAACTGAAACGCTGCCCCTGATCATTTCTGGTTGCTTCCCTGCAGCTCTCCTCATAGCCACGCGACTGGTAAGAAGTATGTGAGCTCTTGGCCGTATCGAGTGGGAAAAAAGAAGCTCCGCGAAACTCGGCCGGTTTGTTTGCTATGTCACCACCATGACTAAAAAGTGTTATAGATAATGTAGAAAATAAAAATAAAATACGCACAAAACTGTATCCCCGCCGAGTTTGAAATAGTTTGAAGTCGTGATACTTCGCGAAAATCGTTCACAGTTGGCAAAACTAAGAATTCAGTTGGCTATTTTACTTCTATAGTTCTGTTAGACAGTGCTGCTCAGAAGGGGTTTCAGTGTGGAGAATTCCTAACTGATAGTTTAGGGGGGTAGAAAAGTTACTGCTATCTTAATAAACCAAAACGCAACATCACTGCCAGGATCTTAAAACGTTTCCTCGGTAGAGCAGAGACATCAACAAACTGCATAAAACAAAACTTAGTAAAGACTTCTGCCAAGTTATCACCGTTTGAAGTTATGATATAAAAAATAATGTAAAAAATTCTCATGTTCAGTTTTAGTTAGCTAGACATAGTCAGTTCAGTTGCTAGCCCATTAGTGCCGTGGTTTTAGTTAAAACAGAAACGTGAACTAAATCCTTACTTCATGAAAACCGGATACAGATAGCAAAATTAAAAACTGAGTTTGAAAAATGAGTTAGCTGTTTGGTTTTATGCAGTTTTTTTTCTGTTAACCCTATAACCACTACGATTTAAATTTGTATTAATGCAGAAACAACTACATTTTCCAACTCAAACTAGTTAGAAATTTTAAAAAAATTTCGAAGGTCCAAAATTTGACGGTAAGAGTCCATAAGATCCCAGATTAAAGGACAAAAAGGACCCAAAGGTCACGAAACGAGGACAAAAATTACTTTAAGATCCCCTGAATCAAGGGAAAAAAATGAAATTGGAGCATATTATTTGAAATGTGGAAGCTTTTCACCAATAATGCTTCAAGTTGTTTTGGACAAAACTAAAAAAAAAGATTTCGCCATTTCTTTCGTCTTTCGACTCTCAATTTTTTAAATCTGGAGCATGATGTTGCTTAAAAATTTGTATAATAATACCTCTAAGCCTAGTCATTTGGTATAAAGCTGAGAAAAAGATTTCATTATTTTTCAGATTTCGATAGTCCTTTCCCTGCCCCCTTCCCTACAGCCCATGCTTGCACACTGCAGTCGTCGCCATTCATTATAGCCTTAAGGTCCAAAGAGTACAGTTTACTAGGCAGCCCCGAATATTCAATGGCCACCTGGTCTGTTTATATAATTTTAAACTAAACTCGGTTTAATTTAATTTGGCAAAAAAAATCTTAAAAAAAAAAGACTAAAATTGCAGGGCCCGAAACTGCTTAATTTTAGTTTTTATTGCCTAACCGAAAGTATACATTACCTGTTTTAATTTAGCAGATTTTCCCTGTGAGCTTATTTTCCCCAAGAGTCTTGAGAGTTTTCTTCCCTGCCGAGCTCGTACGGTACTGCGCATGTGCGGGGTTGCTTATATAAGCTTCCGCGCAGCGGCTATTGGCATCACTTCTCCTCCATCCAGAACCTAGCTCATGGAGGGGAGACTTGGGCGGGAGTTAAGGTAATGTATATTTTTGGTTAGGCAATAAAAACTAAAATTAAGCAGGTTCGGGGCCTGCAATTTTAGTCTTTTTATAGCCGACGAAAATATCGATTATCTGTTTTAATTTAGCAGACTTCGTCACCTGGCGGAGGGCTAGGTTCGGAGTTCTCCCGCAGCACGAGTCGGCACCTCCAAGAAAGAATCTTTCTGATGAAGACCATCCTGCTGCCCCAACCACTTTCACTCACTTGAGGTAAACCGTAGCATGTCGGAACCCATGCTAAAGCAATGGGAAGTTAGGTCAGAATGAAATTGGGGAATGCGGTAAGCTCATTATACAATTTCAATTTGGTTAATATTATTATCAGTTGCATGCAGAAGTTTTACATACGGGGTACAGGGATGAGAGATCAACTAAATATGTTGAAAGCATCTCACCTTGTGGGAAGGTGGCTCGACACAGAAGAACTTGAAGATGAGGCTGGAGGGTGAAGATGTGGAGGCAATATGTTAGTCGAACGGAGGGTATGTAGGAGGAGACCCGGAAGGCCAACGCTGCATCGACTAGTAGAAGGTAAACTTTTGAAAGGTGAGGCATAGCAGAAAGGACGATGTTGCAATTCCGTAGATGATTATTAGAACGGAGAGTGAAATCAAGGGTGTAATGCAGAGCAAATGAAAATAATTTGATCATACATGCGGCAAAAGAATGTTTATAATATCCAATCAGGTAGGACTAGTATAAACGATCTAGTATAATGAAACAACGCAATGCTGAAGAGAAAGGAAGGCGAATGCTGACATGGCAGTGGTTCATCTGTTCGTTGGGTAGCGGAACGTTCGGCTACAAAATGTTGAGAGGAACGTGAGGATAGGTCGAGTGGAGGTAATTGAGGACTGACGGAGGAAGCCAACCTGGCTGCTACTTTACGCGCCTTGAGGTGAAGTTTGAGAAAGACATATCGTTCCTTACTGCAACTATAACCTACCTACTATACCAGGATCTTCCCCTTCTTTTACATTCAATTTTTCCTCTGCTTCTGCAAGAAGATATAAAAAAAAGGAGATCTTCTTGTGGAAGCAGAGGAAAAATTGAATGTAAAAGAAGGGGAAGATCCTGGTGTAGTAGGTAGGTTATAGTTGCAGTACTGCCTCCATCCACGGCGGAAGAGGAGGTAGAATATCATAGATTCTCTTGAGGAGGTGAGTTTTCTTGTCAACAGAAGGGTGAGAGTGCTTACAGAATCTTCCGAAATCCTAAGCTATGCCTGTGGTCGTAGTGCGGCATGGGAGGCACGGTAGGAAATGGAGGTGGAGGGATTACCGCAGGCGGAGGAGCGTCCGCATATGGAGGCGGAAGACACAAATTCATGGTTATTTGTTGGAGAGGAGTACGGCTGGAGGGCTGTGCAATAGGATGCGCAGATAGAGGTGGTGAGGAGGGATATCATACCCTTCCCAATGAAACAACAGCATTTAATGCTGGAGGGAGGAAAGGTGAAAGCCGATAGGAGGCAGTGAAACGATTCACCTTAAGTAGACTTGCGGAGGCAGCTTGCAATAGGGAAGGAGACCGAGGAGGAGAAACGTTGCTAATCCGAACTGATCCGCCTTCCGCCCAAATGCAAGGAAGATGTGAACCGACTTGGGTATTGCAAAGTTTTGTGTTTCAGTCGTCTTGAAAGTGTCAATCCTCCTGTCTCCATGGTCGTTGGCGGCGGAGCGGAGGATGGATGACGAGTGGAGGCAAAGAATCCATTGGTGATGCGTAGTGTGGGAATGGTAAGTTGAGTCATGTAGATTTGTGGCTGCGTCCTAGAACTACTCCCCAGAGTAAGAGTGTGGAGTTGAAGAGGGTCCGCGTAAACCAATTCATGGCGTGGTAAGTAGCGAAGCAGCTTCTCCGGAACACTTGGTTGATTTGAAGAGCTAGCTGGTGAGTGTCATTCGGAGGAGGGTCGGTGTATAACCTTTCACATAGTGTATTGGCTGTAGCACCAAGGACGTCCGCTTAAGATGCAGCTCGGAGGCTTAGTCGAGAGTCGTTGCAAATGTCGGGGTGTTGTCGATTGTCCCAACAGCGGAGACTGAAAGGGTAGCTGGTCACGGAGGCCAAAACTAAAACCTGTAGCGAGGCTTCCGATTCGGATACAGAGTGGTTGGCAGAGGGATCATCCACGGATGAGGAGGCTAGCAAGGGTAAGGAAGCTGATTCGGAGGGCGGAATGATCGACCGTGAAGCGGGAACACAGGAGCCGGGATGGGACGTATCATGTTGCGTCGGTGAGTCCCGAAGAAAAATGAAAGACGAGAGGCATTCCGCAGGAATGGTGGAAGGGGCCGGTGGATTCACGGAGGGTGGAGAAGAACCATCCTCCACTGTAGGAACGGATGTAGGTCTCATTAGCCAGAAGCGGTGGAGGGCTGGAATGACCATCAAAGAAGGAGCAGAGGGAGTCCTCTGCGGAAGGGTGGCGTGTGGCACAGGAATAGAGCGATGTAAGTTGAGGTAATAGGATTGGTCCCATTGGGGGCATGGCTTAGCACAGCTGTACTGGTTGAAGGTAGAGAAAAGACCAGCGGGCTGCATAGTTGGAGGTTGTAATAAAAAGAAAGGAGGGCTACGCAGTAGGATGCGCAGGTGGCGGCGGTGCGGAGGGATATCATACCCTTTGTTGTAAGCAACAGCATGCATTGCTGAAGAGAAAGGAAGGCGAAAGCTGACAGGACAGTGGTTCATTGGTTCTTTGGGTAGCGGAACGTTCGGCTACAAAATGTTGAGAGGTACGTGAGGATAGGTCGAGTGGAGGTAATCGAGGACTGTCGGAGGAAGCAAACCTGGCTGCTACTTTACGCGCCTTGTGTTGAAGTTTGAGACAGACATATCGTTCCTTAGTGTGAGAGAGTTTGTCGGGAAGGGAACGTAGGTCCCGTGTCGGAGGTAGTTAACCGCAAGGGATGGGAGATGTGTTCGTGGTACTACAAGGCATGGAGAGCGACGGGAGGCGTCATCAAGCGGCACTCCTTTAGCAAGAGGCATAGGGAGGCGGAGGCGAAAAGCAGAAATGCGGAAGGCGGAGGCTCGCGAAGCGAAGTGAACGGCGTGGTGGCTAGAGAAGAAAGGATCTCTGTACAGGGAAGTAGCAAGAGAGGAGGATGTTGAATGCTATAGGCAATGTGCAAACTGCAACGATGCTGGATGTGGTGAGGCGTGACGGCCGAGGTGCCATACATGAAGGAGGCTGCGCAGGAGGATGGGACGATTATCCATGGGACGATTATATACGGTGGTAAGAAGAGCACGCCAGTATGCGGAGGTTCGGAAGGGAGACCTGGTTGAGTCAGAAGGATGTTGTTGTCCAGTTGATGCTGTGGAACGGAAGGAGGGTAAGAAAGAGCGTCCGTCTGTCATGTGGCGTGATGTTGTGATGAAAAACTCGGAACACCTCCGTGAGGGCGGAGGAGAGCCATCCTTAACCAAAGGAACGGACGAAGTATCCATAAAACCGTTGCAAAACAACGGAAGGCAGGATAATCTTGAAAGGAAGAGTGAAGGAAGGCGCCTTCCGCAGAGCGGAGGGAGGCATCTTCGGCAGAGCGAAGGGAAGCACCCTTCTACGGGCGGAGGTGGAGGGCAGAATGACTGCATGTGACAAAGGAATGCAGCGATGAGAATGGAGTCTTTGTAATGAGGATCGGCTCATGAACGAAAAGGCGGCGTATCATCCACTGGTTTGGATGGAAGCAGTGGGAGGCGGAACGACTATCCCTGGCGTAGGAGTGGACGAACGCACCTTCCGCAGGACGACGGAAGGCGGAGGTGGAGGCGGAGGCGGAGCATCCATAAAAACCGTTGCAAAGCAACAGAAGGCAGGATAATCTTGAAAAGAAGTGCAGAGGGATGCGTCTTCCGTAGAGCGAAAGAAGGCGTTTGCCGCAGAGTGGAAGCAAGCGCCCTTCCGCGGGCGGAGGTGGAGGCGGAGGGCAGAATGACTGCACGTGGCAAAGGAATGCAGTGATGAGAATGAAGTCTTTGTAAGGAATACCGGTTCATGGACGGAAAGGGCGGCGCATCATCCGTTGGTCCGGATGGAAGCAGTGGGAGGCGGAATGACCATCCCTGGTGTAGGTGCGGAGGGACGCACCTTCCGCAGGATGGCGGAGGCGGATGTGGAGGAACGTCGAACGGGGAAGCTCAAAGAACGACCACGCATGGCGATTGCCCTAGGAGAAATGATGCCAATAGCCGCTGCGCGGAAGCTTATATAAACAAGCCCCGCACATGCGCAGTACCGTACGAGCTCGGCAGGAAAGACAACTCTCAAGACTCTAAGGGAAAATAAGCTCACAGGGGGAATCTGCTAAATTAAAACAGGTAATGGGAATTTTCGTCGGCTATAAAAATATTAGTCACAATTACATTTTTACGAAACCTACTATCCTAAGAACGAATAAAAAAAAATCACCAAAATTTTCTTGATAATCTGTTGCTTCTGTGCTCGCTGGAGGCCAGAAACAGGCTACGCTATTTACGCTATTTTACACTAAAATAGCGTAAAATGCTTTAGCTTCCGATGCTGTGCCCCAGACCCAGCTGGGGAGCTAACAGCACTCCCCCAGATCCTCTAACTGGGTTTGTCAAGGCCAGTCAAAGGTACTTGACTGGCAGCACTACTGTCATTTTTTAAACCAGTTGGCAAAATGGAAGTCTCTCTTCCCCCCCCCCCCCACCCCCCTCCCCAACCAAGTACCCTTCACTATGGCCTTGCAAGTAAACCATCGCATAACCTTCTGAGACCCGAACTAAAGTGAAACAGTTTTTTTCCCATGTGGTAATTAGGTCAGCCGCAGGATTCGAACCGGCGTTCACTGGGTTTGAAGACGAGACGAGAAAGACGATATGGGCTGCAGCTTGCTTTGCTCGTGGTTCCCTGGATTCCCTAACATAGCTGCAGTGTACTTCACCTTTTGCCCATCTTGTAATGTTACGTGCTTGTGTAGACACTCAGACACTCAGGAGGTTATGCCGGACGAGATTGCCTCGCTAGTTGCTAGGCATAATTAGTCCCATTAGTAACTTTATGGGGAAATTGTGTAAAGTGAATTGTGCTTTTGGCTGTATGCACTAATTTATGAGTTCGAGGGAGGGAAGGTCAAAGTACAGTGTATACAGCCCTACTGTTTTCCATAAAATTAAAAAGGAATGGGAGATGATTTCGTTTTTAACATCAGAGCAAAAAATACGTTTTGCCATGACAATTTTGGTTCAGCATTCCCACACACCCTCCGCCCTCCTCTCTCCCTTCCCCCTCCCCACCGTCCCAAAAATTCTGGATCCATCCCTGTGTACGTCCTCAGTCTTGTTTCAGCACAACCAGAGCAAACAAGCCTAGCTTTAAAATGGCAATTGGCGTCCTCTAGGATTACTCGAAGAAGACTAAAACTGGAAGACTGGCTAACAAACGTCAGTTTCAGGCCTGAACTGTCACCCAGAAATTAAAATTTCCAACCAGAAGAGTTACAATATACTTCCAACGACCAACATGTACGTTGGCCATACATTCAAAGACAACAAACGCTTTCATATTGTCAACCTTGTAAAACAACCTCCAGAAAACCCAATTTCGAACCATTCCAAGACTGGAAACTCCAGATAGCCCTTGGTGAATGCTGGTGGTAGGTAACCTTCGACCCAGCTTTTCAAACTATCCACATCTTGGTTTGAATTGAAATTCGTAGACCAGCAGGAATTATCATCAACCATAGCAAACCATATAATAATTGATCAGTGCGTTCAAGACAATCTGTACTTGCTAGGGAATTCCAGCACTATCAAACTTTAAAAAAAAATACTACATTTAGTTTAGGTCAGCTCTTCTTTTTTTCGTACTGTACCTGACCACAATGTGTTTAAACGGTGTATTTTCAGTCATAATACCTCAAGTGCTTCAATGAAACCGGTAATTTATGTGTTATAGATATCATAAAAGCAGAAGTGGCACTCGGTGTGAGAATTTTGGTTCTCTTTCGAGAAAACGATTGTTACTTGATTCAAAATCAGATTTTATTTATGAAGTATTAACAGCAAATGTTAAACATAACATTTTGATAAAATTAGCCCCATCGATGTTCACGATGTTCATGCTTACGATTTTACCATATTTAGAATCTACTGTTCGTTCCTCTATTTGGAATAGCGATGCTGCTCTCATCGCATTTCGTTATTCAACCTGTAACTTCAATTGCTTCGGTCTTGGTATTTCATATACAGTAGGCCTAAACCTCATTTTTATGCCAATGCTTTACCAACTCAAACTATCCTGACAACACGCATTTTTGTGTTTCCGTAAAAGTCTGAAAATTCACGAAAGTGACGTCATTGACCAAATACGGGAATAACTTTCCGTAAAAGTGCGACAATTAATGAAGGTGACAAATTAAGCTTGCTCTAAGTGAGATATACAATCAAGATGCGTGGTTTGTTTGTTGTGTAACACGCTATTTACGCATAGCAGGGCACAACACGAGTGAACACTCATGGTGCACCTTGCAATTACATAAGCTGCTTGGTGTCCAGTCAACTTCCGCCCAAACCAGAACTTGGCCGAATGCCAACAGCCGGGTAACGAGCCAGCCCTCCTGTTCAAACCTGTTAGGACCGGCTCGCACCTGTTAGCTGTTCCGCAATGTAATGCCAAGGTAACTTCAATCATTCCCCCCCCCACCCCTATAAATACGAGGGTCTGAACACATAAAGCCACTTGGTGTGGGGCAGACAACTCGAAAGGTTGTCTCCCTAGACTCAGCTAAGGATTAGACCAAGCTCCTAAACTTGTGTTTAATGTTTAATATGTGTTCTCAGTGCATAGACCCCTAGCTATGCAGTAAGGAGTAAATTGGTTTTGACATTATTCATGAATTCAATCGTCTACTCCCTGAGTACGTCACATATTTTCGGGGCCTTCCGTGATTTGAACCTAAACCATCGGGATAGGTAAATTCATGTTTCCAAACTTTTCGGATGGAAAAAGCATGAATAAAATCGTGAACAGAAATTTTTTCTTACCTAGTCGGGAGGAAAAATAATAAAGCGAAAATATTGGAAGTTATATGCTAGAAACTCAGAAGCTCTGGCATACAGCAACCAATTTTGGGGACAGTCTGTAGGTCGTACCTACAGTAGTCAGAATTTTTTTTTCAAGGATCCGAAGCACATTGGATTTGCGAATTAAAATGCAACCAATCAGTGATGAGTAAAGCTTCGATCTGTTCTAATTACAGGAAGCAGAAAGGTCCGGTGCGGTCATTTCAGTGTAAGTCGAACGTGGTGGTCGTTTTGCAGAAAGAAAACAAAAGTTCTCAGAATACCATAATAGACCATTTGTCGATAATATGACAACGGTTTTAGCATGAAGCCTGTAATCTGACATTAAAACTATCCAATCCTAATTGTTTTAATATTAAATCATGAGCATCTCCCACGAAGGATATAGTTTCAAATTAATCAGCAGGAGTTAGCTTTAGTCAGGTTACAGGCTGAGTGCAAAATTTTTTTACAGCCAACAAAAGCTAGAGGGCTGCTTTATTGGTGTATATCCCAGTTCAAATAAATAATACCTAAAGAACTAAACATTTTTTGTGTTTATTAATATTTATAACGTAATGCTATGTTTTATTAGCTTACCATGCTATCAACTTATAAAATTATTTTTCCCCAGCGAGAAGGATGAGGCTACGCATCGGCAATTTCTTCCAACGACGCATTGTTAAAATCGGCCGAGAGAGGGCTCCGTGCCTCTGCACGTACTAAATTTTAATTATTTGCTAATAATTACCATGAGATCGAAATTTTAAAAGACTAATGTTATAAAAATTAAAATAATTTATGTTAATAGATCACCGAAGAAAAATTATAACATACTTGTCTGAATAATTATAAAGTGTGATGTTAAAATACGAAAACTAACTGAATACGTCGAGTTCTCCTATTGGTATATATACGAGTCAAAAGCCACGACCATTAACTAGTAGTCGGCGTCTGATTTAAGCTTAGCTCTGCAAGTTGAGCATACAACAAAAAAAATTTGGAGTATAATCGAGCTGCCGAGGTGTCTGTAGGTAACCGAGATGCGGGATCCCACTACGTCAATTATACCCCGCCTCCTCTACATTCTACCATAGTAGCAAGGGGGACATACTCAGTAGATAGTCGTAGAGCTTTTGTCGATAATACGGCTACAGTTTTTTGGCACAAAGCCTGTAATAATAATAATAATAATATGTAAATTTACCACCAATGGGTGGAAGGGTACCGGAAGGGTTGTGAGCCACTGACACCGGATCCAAAATTAAAAAACGCAGTGGTCCACCAAATTTGGATTTAATGCCGTTTTAAAAATCGAGACAATGGCTCGGTCATCAGCATTTTATAGAACCCAGTCACTGTGCTCATGTTGACCGTTTCGGCACTTAACGCGTTCCAGACCGGGACAATCCGAACTGCAAAGAAGTTTTTACGACAGTCAAGGCGTGATCCTTGAACTGTCAACTTCCAACCATGACCACGAGTAAAATGGGAATTGGGGAAGAAATCGAAAAAGGGCAAATCGACAGCAATCAACCCCCGAACAATTTTGTAGGTCAGAACAAGATCAAATTTAAGCCTACGAAGTTCCAAAAGCTCGAGTCCAGTCTTCACCAGGCGTTCGTGTTGGTTAACCTCCTGCATGCCTGGCAAATACTTTGTAATACGGCGTTGGACGGACTCCACCAAATCAATGTCGCCAAGCATGTACGGTGACCAGACCGGGGTTACATACTGGAGGATTGGGCGAACAAAAACCTTAAATGCCCAAACCTTGGTTGCAACATTTCCCGAAGTGAAGCATCGATTCACGAGCGCAAGACGGCGAAAGGCCGCTGAACACATTTTTCGGCAATGCAGTGATGATTTTAAGTCATCAGTGAACCATACCCCCAAATCACGCACTTCGTCCACGAAGTTCAATGTATGGTTCCCCATCTGATAATGGTGAAGATCATTTCCTGCCCCAACATGAAAAGAAAGGCATTTGCCCACTGATAACGGCAATTGCCAAGTTAGAGACCAGTCAAGAACATTTTTTATTTCCAACTCAAGGTTCCGCGTACTGTAACCTTTCAACCTAATTAAACCTAATGAATGCTAATTATTTCACAATTATATCCTGAGCATGTAGCACGAGGGGTATATTTTCAAATTAGTTAACACGAGTTAGTTTTAGTCTGGTAACAGTGCAAAAACCTTTGCAGCCGTATTATCGACAAAAGCTAGAGGGCTGTTTCATTGGAGTATATCCCAACTCAAAATTTATAATAATAAAAGAACTAAGGTTTACTAATATTTGGAACATAATGCTACGTTTTATTAGCTTATCACTCGATTAGTTCATAAACTTATTTCTCCGCATCGAGAAGTCATCTTATGCATAGCTACGTCGCAGTTTCTCCGGTTAAAGCCCTTACTGGCTGCTCGCGGCTGCATGGCGATGCAGGATGGTGAACCAAAGATGCCAAAATTTATCGTTAAACACAACACCAACCATACGATTGCAGCAATTTTGACCTTGTTGCCACGTAGTAATGCATCGCTTCGCACGAAGTTGTCTTCTGCCTGGTTATGGCTTTACACCTAATGTGCCACACCAACCAAAGATATTCTGCCAAGAAAGGGCTCTGTGTTTCTCAATTTTAATCATTCGTTAATAATAATAATATTTATTTGTCAAGTAAATTGCCGACAGGAGAAGGAAGGGACATCGACGTTCCACTGACACCACTCCTCATTTAAACGCACAAGAAAGAAACTTATCAAGGTTTACATCAAATAATCTAATTTTTAACACAGAAATAGTGGGCGCTGAAACAACATACAATGGAAGTAAGTTCCACGGCCGGACCATGCGATTGCAAAAGAAAAATTTCCTGCAATTTACGTTGGTTCCTTGTACGAGAGTTCCCACAAATGGTGAAGAAGTCAGACACATTAATTGCTGTTAAGTTATGAATAATAGAAAATGTCAAATGTATTTCCGCTCTGAGCCGCCGGAGTTTCACGGATTCAAGTTTCAGCAATTCAAGACACCTACCATATGTTAAATAATACAGACCTGGGATGCATTTAGTAAAAGTTCTTTGTACTGACTCAATATATCTTACATCTTTTAATAGGTGCGGTGACTTGCATATTCAAGCAATGGCCTAACGAAGACCTTGAAGGCCCAGATCATAGAATGTCGGTTCCCACTAATGAAACATCGTCTAATCATAATCACACGGACCTTAGCGAGTGAAACAATTTTATTACAATGAGCAGCAGACTTGAAGTCCGATGATACCCAAACCCCCAAGTCTTTATACAAACACTGTTCCGATAGCACATGGGTATCCAAGTTATAGGTAAAATAACTATTTCCAAAACCAAGATCAAGAATACCACGTTTGATATTGTTAACAAGCAACTGCCAAGAAACTGACCATGATGTCAGGTAATGTAATGCGGATTGAAGATCAGTATGATCTTTAATAGATGCAACTTGATCATATAACTTCAAATCATCTGCAAATTACCCTAACATCAAATTCTAAAATACTAATGCGGCAAAAATAAAAATTATTTATGCTCATAGATTGCCGAAGGTAAATTATAAGATAATTGAAATAAAAAAAATTGTAAACTGTGATGTTAAAATACAAAACCCATTCTAAATAAGGTGAGTTCTTCTGCTAGTATATACATCAAGTCAAATACAGCAGTTATGAACTAGTAGTCAGAATCTGTTTTAAGCTTAGCTCGGCAAGTCACTTGTGCATGTGTATAACGAGAAGGTCCTGGGCTTTAATCGAGCTGTTGCTGTATAAGAGTATACTAGCCACATCGCTCACGAGGTTTTCATGAAGAAACTATGACATCATGAACAAACATCATGAGGATAAAAAAAAAAAAAAACTTTAACGTTATTTTTGCAGGCTTTTTTGTGTATTTGAGGGCCATAATATTAAGTTACAGCGATGAAAATAGGCCTAACCGAAGCGGAATTTAATTATCTTTAATTTGCTCCTACTCACATTGTGTAGGCGCCTTGGTTCAAGAGGAGTAGAGGTACAACATGCACGCACGCACCTCATACGTTTTTAATGATGTAGATTTTACCAAACGTTATTATCTTCACGAAATTGTTTACAAAATGTATTATAAAACTGATTTCTGAACCGGATTCATATTCTAGTTCTGCCAATGGCGATGGCTTCCACTGCCCTTTATAGATCCACGCCAGATGCAATGTGCATTATATGCAGTGTGCATTATAGTGTTCCAAATACCGCATCTGTGAAAAAGATTACATTCTACTTCCTATTTACCTTATGGTCAGTTAGTGTTGAGCGGATGTGATCACATTCCAAAACCAAATCAAACTGAATCATCGAGGAAGGACCAATGTTAAGTGGTTTAGTTTCAACCTGGTTTGCAGAAGCGGTTTTCAAGAAAACATTATCAAAAAACCTAGAAAAAAATCGAAAGATTAACTTATATTCAGGTTTGTCGTATTCAGTTGAGGATAGTGGAATAAAATCGCAAGTTGCATAAAACTGCCTTAGTTTGACTACATTCAGCCCCTTCAGTAGAAATGGGGATTTTAAAACAAAGGTAAGGTAGAAACAGCTAGTCAATAAAAGGCATAATTCGTGTTAAATTCTCAAGTAATGAACAGCAGAGTATTCAACATGAGCTCACAAAGCTCTCAACTTCTATGTGTTCCACTTGTAAAAACTCTTTAAATGATAAATAATTAACTTCTGAAGATCACAATTATTTAGCCGAGCACGAGATGCTATAATACATTGAATATTTTATTTGTTAAAGGACAAAAACCTATATGATTTCGTCCAGTGTTGCACACGGAAGTGCTGTGCTCATCCACAACTTATAAGATTTATGCCTAGTGCTTTACCTTGAATTTTGCCTCACCCCCGATAAACATTTGAGGTAGGAATTTCACTTTCAGATTCAAGAATTTCATGCACCAAAGCTCCCAATGAAATATCAACCTACATTTTGGAACCAAATTACGAACGTTATAGTTTCCAAAATAGGCTAATATGCTATGGTTAATCAAACAATGCTATTTTAAATAAAACGCATTATAGCATGGGTTTTGGTACGCATTTACAATGATTTATTTTTCCTCCAAGCAACAACGAAAGCAATAAATACAAAATAAAGATTTCTTTAATTTATTAAAAAAATTTGAAGTGTTTGGTTGTAAGGTTCTGCGCTGTGCTTCACTTGCTCGTGTATCAGTTTTGACAGTTTACTCAATTCAGATATCTTCAGCTGCTTGTGTCTGATGTAGCAAGAAGACAGTATACATCTTCACTAATGAAATATTTTAGGTAGAGTGGGTTTCGACGTTTCGAGTTTATTTATTGTTACTGCTAGTAGATGTTGCCATATTCTGAAGACTTTCAATCGGTGATAGTGCCACTTTAAGAATTATACCTCGTTTTTGCTGTTTGAAAGATAAGCAACTATTGAGCAGAAACACTTAACACGCTGACATTATACAGGATTTGTATGAGATAATATATTTAAATTTATACAATTGCATTTTTAACTTCAATCGATTAATTTGTAAAGAAATTTATATATTAAAAAAAAACAGAAGTTACTCCCATACAAAACTTGTCACTGAAGGATGGCTAACAAAAACTGCAGATATTTGTTTAACGATTTGCTCGTTTTAATCCAGTTGCATCCGTTTGCTAACTCAAGGGCAACACACTTACTTATACCAGGAGCTTAAAACTTTAGCATTAAACTTCAGCTTTGTAAACCATCCCTTGCCGCAACGCAATGTAGGAAAGAAGATGTGAATTTCTCTTCCCGGCTCAGGGCTATCTACAGTACTGGCCGGATCTTGAATGAAAAATAGCATTACGAGACTGGGTTGGCAATATGGCCGCCGAAAGTGCCGCTGATGCGATTGAGTTGCCGCATTTTGTCAACCGAGGGTGACATCCTCCATACAAACTGTCAACGAACGTGTTGCATTTTTTTGCAAACGCAGTGAAATAGCTTAACTGTGGCTGAGTGATATTTTTAAACACCATTTAAAAATACTCTTATAAATAATTACAAATTTGCCACAAAAATCGACTTAAAAATTTAAATTATTATTTCGAAAACCGCCACTAGCTGCCTAGATGTCGCGTCGCACCGTACAAAGTCGCCGTTTCGCTACCTCGAAGAACAGACCTTGACGAAATGAACCAGACGTGGCGGCCATTTTGTCTACCCCCCTAATATCGTTGTAGAGCGGGCCAGTTAGTTTAGTGGCCATGCCCGGCTTCAGACTAGTTGATCCAACATTACCAGAATTTTATTTTACAAAAGCAGTGCTAAGAGGCGTTTGCTTCCTGGCCCGCACGAGAACTGGAATGGAGTCGTGAGGCGAGAAGAAATTTCTATCCCAGTCGGCCCAAGCTTGCAGAAACGAAACTTTGTTCCTTACATCAAAGCCGTTTCGATGCAGCTGCTTGACAGAAGAGGTTTGCTTGGAACCTCTCAATCACAGCACGACTTATATTTTTCACGTGTATTATTTAGATAAAAAAATCTACACAGTGTTACTTTAACATAGGTCATCCTTGAAAGTAGTTACAATAACACGTTCAACCACTGGCCACATAGGGTCGCGACCCAGCATGAGAGATGGAACATGGGATAACAATAACATGGACACTCCATCACCAGGCTCTTTGGGCCATCCTGTGTGCCACTGCTGTACCATTTTGCCATTTATGAATTACTGCAGCGCTGTCCTTTATCGGTTATCCTGCTGCCTTTTGCTTTTTTCTTGTACAGAAGCACCCTCACAAAGTTTGTTCGAGAGGCAGAAGAATTCAAAATGGTACAGATAATTGAAGGCTAGTTGGTCTGGGAGACTGTTGTAAGCTATCATTGGAGCTTAAATTTTTTTCGCAATTTTGGTGCCTCTGAGACTTCTAGAATTCCCATATTGAAAAATGTTTAACGCACCAAACCCTTAATTGTTCACTTTTCAGTGTAAAAGTTTTCCTTTATGAAAGAGGTGAAACTGGCATCACACCACTGAGTCCCGTGTGCTAAACAGTACTTCTAACTGGAAACAATGTTAGTAACTCTTCTCAACGTTACTCTTGAACAATGTTACTCTTCTAAGACAACAAATGAATGATAACAAGGACTTTCAAAGGGAAAAGGGAAAATCAAGGTTGGCAGTGCAGGCCTAGATGTTACACTGCAACCTTCAGTCCTAAATGAACAAATGCACCTGCTTACTCCACTCTGGAACACCAACAATCTTGCTGCATAAAATAGTGTTACACTAAAGGCATACAACAAAAATGCAATACACGACAAATTTCCTGACTAGCAATTGACTTAGCATTATTTTACAATGACGTTTCTCATCAAAACAAAGCTTACCTCAAAACCTTCTGGCGACTGCAATATTCAACTATTTTTCCGGCATTTAATTTCAAGGATTTATTAGCTATGTTAATGTCACTGAAGTCAACATATATGCTGTCCATTAAAGTATTAGTTACTATAATGTCATCGATGGCCCATACATCAACATTCTGCCCACCATGCTGGGGCTGCCAAATTCGGAAACGACATGATGAACTGCGAGCTGTTTCCGGTAACTTGACAAAAACATGCCTAAAAATGATACAAAAGTTAAATTACAAATAGTAAATTACAAATTATAAACTTCAGTCTAGCTAAATTAAATGTCACAGTTGGATTAAAGTTTAAAGATTCAATGTTTCATAGCAATAACACGAAGCACTAAGTTGTACTCATAAGCAGTAAGTTTAAATGTCATACCGTAGTTAGGAGGCTGTGCAATGCAACTCCAAAACATTGGATCTCCTAGGTTTTTGCAAAGGTTACACGTTAATGGATCAGTGACACCAACTATGTACGGCAAAGACCAAAATTCCCAGAGGAATCCATAGAACAGGGCTACAGTTCGAAATTTCTTTTTCTGGAGGGGCAACTCATTATTTTTAAGCCCCCTTAAATAAAACAATCATGTTTTTATAAATTCCTAAGTGATACTTTTTTACGTTCCCCCTCCATCCCCCACGCAGTCCAAACTATCAAACAGGAGAGGTGCAGTCACTGCCCTACATCCACCTGCTGGAGAGAAAGGAAGATAACAAAGTCAAACAGCCTTGTATCTATTGTCTTGGTCGTGAATATTACGATGTTGCTTGTGCTTGCAGTTTGCCATTTGCTTGGAAAAAAAGGGGAAATGTTTGAAAATATTCAGAAAATAGTGCACTAAATATTTTTGGGGGTCTAATTATGCGCCATCAGACTTGTCTGTATGGTTATTTGCTTTCTTGCCCTCCGTCCCCTCTCGATAGCTATGGACCTGTCACAGATGCACCAGATCAAAGCGTAACATTTTCTGTCATCAACATTGTAGCTCCTCTAATGCCTGAAGCGTGCAACAAGGAATGAAGTATAATCGCTTAATTGTGTTTTACTTCAAAATGTATTTCTGAGACAGCAGGCTCCATCCCGGAGAGTTCGCTTGCTGTCCACACGTAAATGACATCCAATGTCAGTGCCATGGTTAGTCAAAAAGCATTTAAAACCCATCTAAGAGCCCTCCAACAAAGGTTATCATGACTACGCAAGGAAATTATTGGGAGCATGTGCTGACAATTGGCCCAAAACCGATCATATACAGAAAGCAAAAGGCTCAACAAGAGTTGAATAAATACAGATGCAAACCTATTTACGTTGCCTTTTGGAATTATATGTCAAACTGCCTGAGAGGGAAATCGAACCCACGACTTTTTAAATCAAAGGCCGCGGTCCTTACAGCTGAGCCATACTGACGCGGCAAAAGGAACCGTCCATGGCAGCATTTAACACGTGCATGTATGCATAAAAACATGCACTTTCCAATTGCCACTGGAGGGACGCTTATTTGCCGCGACACACTCCAAGTGAAACAAATGAAACACTTAAACGTGAAATAAGGATCAAAGACAGAAAGCCAAAGGCTCAACAAGAGATAAATAAATACAGGTGCAAACCTATTTACGTTACCTTTTGTACTTAAATGCTTCCTTTTGGCCGTGTCAGTATGGCTCAGCGGTAGGACCTCGGCCTTCAGTTTCAAAGGTCGTGGGTTCGATTCTCCTCTCAGGCAGTCTGACATCTAAGTCCAAAAGGCAACGTAAATAGGTTTTCATCTGTAACTGTGTACCGAGTTACATGCGGTACAGAACAAAGCAAGCAAACACCTTCGAATGGATAAGTTATATATTTTTTATTTCACTGCCTCGATTGAAACTCTTACTGAAAAATCCAAGGATATCATAAGTGTAGAGTTATTTTATTTAGAAAATTACTTGGAAGAGAGCATGAGCTCTAGCCCCATGACACCAGTGTGTGTCAGATCTCAGAAGTTAATGTCTCAGAAATACATGTCTGAAATAAAATTGAACTCCTACTTGCCTTGGGTAGACAGTATTTGTCTTTAAATGTTCTAGCAAATGCCATGTTATGCCTCCATTGCAAGAATAATGCACATATACATTTTCTCCATAACTGCTCATCGGGCAATGCGAGCTATCAGCTCCACTCCCAAGAATAACTGTGAATTCTATGTATCTGCGAAAATAAAAATTCTAATTTAGAAATCAAAAAAGTTACACAAACTTACACTTAACTCAAAAAAGTAAATCAGAAAGAATTTCTGTCAACTAACACATGCTGAACGAAATTTCAGTCTAATTAGTCCACACCAGTATTATTCCTGATTAAATGTGAATAAAATGGTGAAAGGATTAGGAAGAGACGATCAGCAGCCCAGTTTGATGCTCTGATATTGAAAAATAATTTTTGTACCTTTTTCAGAATAATTTCTTTATTTGTACAATTCACCACAGTTAGTGATATTCTCATAGATGACATATCCCAAACAGCAGAGACGAACACTCAATTTTAGATATATGTAATTTTTTGCACGCAAATTTTAGCAAGGACAAACCTAATTTAGTTTTGAGTGATTATAACATGTCCTGTGTAAACTGGAGTAAGAGTTCTTCTGCAAACTCTGTTCAGAATATTTGTTTTACCTGCATATCCAAGCTTGGTCTGCAGCAGCTTGTTGAGGAGTCGATTAGGGGAGATAGAATTTTAGATCTTATCCTAGTGGAAAGTGAGCGTATGATGAGTGAGATCGAGGTAATTGACCATTTTGGTGGTAGTGATCACCAAATGGTCAACTTTAGTCTTAACTTTAATGTAGCAAATACTACAGAAGTCTCTCCGAGAGATAAAATTAATTTTAATATGCTGCACCATGTTTTGGCTGACATTGAGTGGCATAGGCAGATGTCACCAATTTTGGAAATCAATGAACTGTGGGCTGTCTTTCACGGGTTGGTCTGCAGGGCGGTCGATGACTGTAAATCTATGTCTACAAGGACAAAAACGCACCACTGTCCCAAAGTAAGGACATTGTTGACGCGAAAGAAACTCCGGTTGTGGGAACAGTACTGGCTCACTAGGGATGCAGTGGCTAAAGACAAATATAACACTTGCGAGAGGGAAATGGCTAAGTGCAAATTAAATCTTGAGATCGAGCGGGGAAAAAAGAATTCTCAACAATGGTTCACTTAATGCTTTCTAAAACCATGTTAGGCTACAAACAAGCACAAAAAGATCCCCTTAAAGATGGATTCTAGAGTCATTTTATCAGACTTAGACAAGGCTAATGCTTTTAATTCAGCGTTTGCCAGTAATTTTGTAAAAGATAATGGGCGTGTTCCCATTGGAGTTACAGTCAACCATAATGTCCCACTTTGCACAAACGTCCGGCTAACTTCCTCATTAGTACAAGGTCCTAGGATCACTCAAGAATAGTTTTGCCCTCGGACCGGATGGTTTCACTTCGCACTTCTATAAGGAATTAAAAAATGAACTTTGCTTTCCATTAACCATGATATTCAAACGTTCCTTGTGTACTAACAGTATTCCTGGTTTTTGGAAAACCACTAAGGTTATTCCTGTATATAAAAAGGGTGATTCTGCAAATCTGAAGAATTACAGACCGATGTCACTCACTTGTGTTCCGTGCAAGGTACTTGAGCAAATAATTCGCGACCACGTGTTCAAGCATCTTAATGAAAATAATGTTCTAAATTCCGACCAGTACGGTTTTGTTCTAGGTAGGAGCACTACTCTCCAACACCTACATTGTATGGATCATTGGACTAGGGCTGTGGATGAGCGTAAGCCAGTCGATATTGTTTTCATCTACTTCGCGAAGGCTTTCGATTCAGGTGTTTATGAGAAGTTATTTTTTCAAATTAGCATTGTGTGGGTTTAACAGTAATCTCATGCAGTGGCTTAACTCATTCCTTCTTAACCTAAAACAGCGGGTCCAAGTGGGAAATACACTGACTGACAATCAACTAGTTATAAGTGGGGTACCTCTGGGTTCAGTTCTAGGTCCACTACTGTTTGTCATTTACATAAATGATTTGACAACAAATATCCCAGAAATTAGTATCCAAAAATTTGCTGATGTTGTGAAGCTATATAAGGTTGTTACGGACTTGCATGACCATCATGTTCTACGCACAGCCATTGCCCACATTGAGAAATGGTCTGAGGAATGGCAACTACCTATCTCGGCTACTAAATGCAAGACTCTGCACCTCGGTATAAATAATAAGAATTACAGCTATTCCATTGGTAATTGTACCCTTGAAAACGAACGTTTTAATAGGGACCTTGGGGTTTCCTTGACAGGTGATATGAAGAGCTCCACACACATTAACGTGATGGTGAAAGCTGCCCGTACCCGTGCGATACCGATCTGACGGTGTCTTAAATCAAATGATGTTACAATTCTTGTCCGTGCTTTTAAGACATATGTAAGGTCCCTCTTGGAATATGTCTCGCCAGTCTGGTCACCCTACCTGGTCAAGGATATTGTGTTGATCAAATCTGTGCGTAAATTTACGAAATTGCTTCCAGGACTTTATCACAAATCATACAATGAGGATCTTAGCCATCTGAATCTAACAACACTTGAAAATCGCAGGTTGATTGCCGACTTCTCACTCACCTATGGGCTTTCAAATAACTTGTTTGATGTTGATCCCAGCAGTTTTTTGTTATTTGTGATTGTGAGAGTACTAGAGGACATCCACTGAAGCTGGTGGTCGATCACTCTAGGACTGAAGCCCGTAAATTTTTCTTTTGTAATCGTGTTGTGGATCCTTGGAACCATTTGCCACGGGAAGTTGTCATGGCATCTACTCTGGCCAGCTTTAGGAGTTTGATCAGGAGGGTTGACCTCTCAGGGTTTTGTCGAGTTTGACCCTCGGTGTGCACTGCAGCTCTGCTCGGTACGCATTTTATTTCTAATACCTGTTGTTCTTTATCTTTTGTTTTAAACCATCATGTTTTACTTATGCTGTGTGTTAGCGGCCTTCAGACCCTCCACTCTCCGTTGTAACTTCACAACAAACGTTTTTACTTTACTTTATTTCTATTATCTTTATTAAGATTGACAGTTGTTTTGGCCAAGCTTTAAACTACGATTATTTTATTTGCATTATTTTATCATTAATAACTTTTGTAATTTATAATTTTTTTAGTTTTAACATCGGATGGCAGTCAGTGGCCACCAGGTCCTTGCCATTCCGGTTGCATTTGCAACAAACTTATATTATTATTTACAACCCGAAACTCAGTGAGTTTGCATGAGGGTTTTTGTTTTGATTAGTTATATGAATGTTGAAGTAATTTGCTTCACTAACTTGTTTCATTTTTTTACAGTTACAATTTCCATAAATTTTACATTGGTTACTATGTATAACAATGTCCTTAAACCCTTGTTCCATATGTGAAGTATGTATTACATGAAATTTGTTTTTTCCACACTTATATACAAGACGTCCTCTCTGAAGAATTATTTAACTTGTTAAAATCAAATTGAGGGTATTAAAATTATCATAGGCGTACATAGTTATAAAAATTGTCCAAGTTTTATTTCGTATGTCAGTGATAAATATTAAAAAGTGTAATGGACCCAAAATCATTGACATTATACCAAGTGCTGTAAGTTTGCTCTAGTTTGACGTCGTCAGTACTGTGCTGAAAGTACTTTGTTGAAAACACAGTTCCAATCGTTACTTATACAGACAATTCTCATGAATGACACACAAACAAACAAAAGAATTAGGATTATCGAGTTTCCCACTACGGACACACATATACGCACACACATACAATATTACGATCTTAGTTATATAGACTAGGGCAGCCCCTCATACATGGCCAGTTTTATAGAGCACTAGAGCAGACCCCCGTATATGATCGGTTTTATAGAGCAATGTTGCGATTTCCCGTTTGCATGAAAATACTGCGATTTCCCGTAAGTAGTCGCCCAAGCCTTCATTAGATTTAGTCAGATCCAGAGACATAAAGGCCTAGAAAATAGTGTGACTGGAAAAAACATGACGTCATCAGTACTGTGCCTCTTTGTTGAAAACACAGTTTGAATCATTACTTGTACAGACAATTCCGTTTGACATACATACAAACAAACAAACGAAATAAGATTATCGAGATTCCCACTGTGGACGTCAATACCATTGCGGACACACACACACAAACATTCAAACAAACAAATATTACGATCTTAGTTATATAGGTTATTTTGTTTGTTTGTGTGTCTTTCAAACTGAATTGTCTGTATAAGTAACGATTCGAACTGCCTTTTCAACAAAGATGCACAGTACTGATGACGTCATGTTTTTTCCAACCATAGGTCATAAACTGCATTTGGCATCAAGGCTTCTATGTCTCTTGCAGTGGGGATATCCAGTTGAGGTCTAAACTATAGCGTTGGATTAGCTTAACCATGGATCTACCTAAATCTAATAAAAGCTTGGGTGATTGCTTACGGGAAATTACTGCAAACGGGTAATCACAACAATGTTCTAAAAACAGGCCAAATACGGGGGGCTGTCCTAGTTAGAAATTGAAAGTTTAAAGAATCAAAAAACAAACCAAATAAACTAAACGAAGATAATGATGCATTACAAGTTAGGAACCAAACAAAAAGAAGTAATTTAAGAAAAAACAGTAAAATACTTAAATACTAAAATCTCAAAACTCAATTTGATATTTCAGCTGAAGATGAAATGCCTGAAAATCATGCAATAACAAAAACAAAAAGAAGTCTGTGAACAACAAGAACGCCAAAAAAAACAACAACCTGTGAAACAGGGTCCCCCCCCCCCCACATTAAATTTTGGGGCCTGTGACTAAGTTCAGCAGCGGGGGCCCCCTCCCCCCCACTGAAATAGGAAAAAGGTACACTATGTAATAATATTTGTCGGCCACAATTAAGCTTTATGAGTTGGTTTATTCATTAATCCGGGCTGCTTACGTTTGAAGGCTTCTTTACTTAACAAACAGATTGGCTTGCACTATAGTGCTCCTGCTCCTACTCTCTATTCATTGCTATTGGATTGGAGTTGTTGTTTGTTGGAAGTATAAAAAAATTCACAATACGCATAAATTGAGTACATTACTTGTAGTTATCCTAACTGATAATTTGGGGGAAATGTTTCGGGCACCTTGAGTGACCGAGTCTGCTTACCGCGGACCCACCAGACACCCAACCGTTGTGGGGGCCCTGTTCGTTAGGCACTGCATTGTGCAGAAGCGGACGCATTAATTGTAAAGCAAAAGTGGAAAACGAAGAAACGATTCAAAATGGATAGAGAAATCAAAAAAAAAAAAAATTAAATAACACGCAATGAATACCTAATTAGTGCATAATTATTTAAGTAGCAGCTTATGAAGTAGTGGTGTGACGCTTTTATTTTAAAGACAAGAAGGGTGAAAAAAAAGTTGTAGACAAAACAACTACCAACAGAAGGATTTGCACTGAATGAGCGAGTGAAATGGGTGAAGTTCAGTGTTTATGGTCAAGGCTAAACCGAAGTCAAAACAGGATAAGACACGAATAAGACTTCCTGTAAGGCTTCAGATACTGCAATTTTTTATACTATTAAATAAAATTAAAACCATTGCAAACGGTGAAAAGGTAATTGCAATGTATCATCAGCAGGGTGATGAAGGACAAGGAAATGGCCTGACGGTAAAATAATGAATAATTAAGCCAGAAAAGGTAAGTGTATGAGGTGTGTTTGGCTTTTAAGTTTACCAACATCCAAAATAGACTGCTCGATATCTAAACATAACCAATCAAAGTCATATAGATTCGTTCTTTGTTTAAACACACTAAAATACCAAGGCCACCTGGTTAATTTTAGTTTTTGTTTGCCTTTACGAAAATATACATTACCTTTTACTTTCTATATCAGACCCCCCCATGGAGCTCTATTAACCCTAGCTTGAAAGTTGGTTTCCCTGCCGGTCTCATATCTGCGTATGACAGGAACTGGGATCGGCTATTTAAGTGGAATGCAGCGATCCCCAGCATCTTTCTTCTAACCCACATGAACCTAGTCCATCTGTGGGAAGGCTTGGGTGGGTAAAAGGTAATGTATATTTTCGTAAAGCAAACAAAAACTAAAATTAACCAGGTGGCCCTAGTATTTTTGTGTTTTTATTGCCACGAAATATCCATTACGTTTTATTTCTATAGCAGACCTTGTCATCGAAGGAGGCGGGCTAGGTTCGGAGTACCCACGTTATGAGCCGGCAGCCCCTCGGACTAAGTCCGGGTGGAACCAACGAATGTTTCCCTCACCTGGACCCGTGATTCCTCAGTCTCATGGGCGAGCAACAGGAACGGTAGATGCCAGGGTAAAACAACGATTCGACATGTAGGGGAAGGTAGAGATGCAAGCAAGGAACGATTGCCAACCTACTTTAGGACAGGAAGCGAGACTTGGACAGGAACTCTGAGGAGGTGACGAAAAGTTGACCGGGACCGCAAGGGCGATTGCGAAGAGAGGACTTGTGGATGCACACAGACAACGATCACTTGTCAAACAGGTTGTCGAAGACCGCGGAACGGTCGTCGTATCCAGGAACAGGGCACAGCACAGGGTGTGTGGTGGAGATCAGTCTGTATTTCCATGGTCGGAGAAGGACGATCGTAACGACGAGGAACGATCGTCAAATGGCAAGATGGTGAAGGTGAGGTTAGTTCGATGATTAGTGAAAACGGCGCACAGTTGGCAGGTGGTGGCATAGCACAGAAGGGACCGAGGTGGATCGAAGGATCGCGGTCAATTGTGACGCTGCCCAGAGGCGCCAGACGCACCATCCCATACAAGGAAGAACGTGGCACGAGAAATCATGATCTGGAACGGGGGAACGTGTCCTCACGGCACGGAGATGTTGATAGGAGAACCAGTTGCCTGGAAGGAACACGGCCACGAACGGCTGCTGAAGGACGGCAGATCGGGTCAAGGATGGTTATGGATAACAAGTAGTAGCACGTTCCATGCCACAGCCGGGGGGTTGTTCGAGTTCGTTGCTTGTTGGGTGATGAACGACAAGGAAATGATCTGTCGGTAGAATAATAAATAATTAAGCCAGAAAAGGTAAGTGTATGAGGTGTGTTTGGCTTTAAAGTTTACCAACATCCAAAATAGACTGCTCGATATCTAAACATAACCAATCAAAGTCATATAGATTTATTCTTTGTTAAACACACTAAAATACCAAGGCCACCTGGTTAATTTTAGTTTTTGTTTGCCTTTACGAAAATATACATTACCTTTTACCCACCTAAGCCACCCCACAGATGGACGAAGCCGGTAATATTACCGTGTTGTAAAAAAGGAAGGGCTCTGAAAGGATCGCAAGGCGAGGGAACGTGGTTAATTTTTAGGAAAAATGAGAATAATCGTGCGAGGGGGAACGGTCCTAATCCTGGATCAATGATGAAGAATCAGGAACGGACTGCCTCATGGGCCAGTAGCGACTGTTTCACACTCTCATATCATGTTATTTGTAAAGATCGAAGGGTTGAAAAAGGGATTACTATGGTAGGAGGCGGAAGCCCTGGGCGACTCCCTTGGCCCGCCTTCGGCAAGGCGAACACAGCAGGCTTAGAGTGGTCCGAGTGGTGGATGAACCCGGCGAAGACAGGAACGAAAGACGGAGCATCATTGAACTGCCAGATTGAGTAAGATGAAAGGGGTTGGCAGCTTGGAGGCGGCCAACTGCCACGCAGATTCCAGCGGGCACGGTGTAATAAAAAACCACAGTGTTACTGATGGTGGCTGGGTGGGCTGTGGACAAAGGGTTGGATAGTTCCCGTGGAACGGGAGGCATCGAAGAGCTCGGGAGAACCAAAGGAAGATCATCAGCTGGTAGATGTAGACCGGACCTGGAGGGATTGGCAGATGAAACAGGTGAAGGTCTTGGGGTGAAATAGCGTAAGGCCATGGTCGACGGATCGTCGTAGGGAAATGGTAACGGGGAGGGAGCTTCAGCATAGGCTCGCTCAACTGTCAACAAGGATGGAGACACGGAACGGGAGTCCTGTGAGGAACGTAGATGCAACGCCGCCAGGGCCCACGAAGGCGGCGGGTATGAGACCGGCTGCAGTAGTATGCCCGTCATGGAGATGACGATGGAAGCGGAGATAACGACGGCAGTTTATGTTTCAGAAGACAATAGTTCATGCGCAGTACGCGAAAACGGGATTGAAGCACATCCGAATCGTTGAAGAGAGAAACCACTTCTGATTGAAGAGTTAAGTTCTGATCCTCTAATGAAGCAACCGAGGATCGGAGGGCAGCATTTTCTGTGCCTAGGGAGGTAAGTTCGGAAGAGAAGTGTTCGGCCATCGAAAAAATAAAGTGGATGTTGATATCCACGTTTTCTAGGTCCTGTACTGAGAGTTGAACACCCCGTGTTAAAGCGGCGCGGATCGTTGATGCAGACGGGAACGGGGCTGGTGCTGCGGTTGGTGTTGTTGTTGCTGGGAGGATCGAATAGGGCGCCGAGAGGAGAGGAGAAACGACAGTGGAAGAAACACTTTGTACGGGTGGGGATCGAACAGAAGGAGGTTGCGGAACGGAAATTGAAGCTGATGAGACGGACGAGAGTCTTGATGGCGCCATAGGGAACCGAATGTTGTTTTATGCGAATGCCCTTACGCAAGGGCGCTACCTTCTGGAGGGTCGGTGGTTTTTTTGATGGCCAAAAACCTGAAGGTCCCGGAACCACAGGGTAGCTTTGGAAAAAAGGAACAGTGGCCCGGATCGAGGCAGAAGTTGAAGCAGCAGAAGAAAACTTGGACGATCCAGAGTCCGACAATGGTGGAACAAAGGATGCTGACGACATAGCAGGTTTCTCTTTCTTTTGCTTTAAGCGGTCCGCACAAATACAGGAAAAGTGCTAACGACGGCGGATCTCTTTCCACGTAGCCGGAGAAATGGTAACACAATGTCGCACAAGAGATCTATCCCATTGCATTGTCTGTGGTGTTGACAACAGAGATGCGGATCATAACGTTCTTTTGTCACAGTGGCGAATCCGAGACAAACACAAGTTGTTGGAGTAGGCACAACAGCAATTTTAGCTCACGGGAATGGTCTTCAGATGACGAGGAGTCAGAGGACATCTTGGGACCTTGGGCTGGAGGAACGACAAGCAAAGATAGCATCGCAAGAACCATTTGCAGTTCAAACTTTCGCGCGTGAAAATGAACAAGGGAGACAGCTGGTGGCGAGGAGGAGAAGCAAGACGGGAAATCCCGGATGCAGAGTGCTAATGCAACAAAAGATCGAGGACGCCAAGCAGATCGGAGGGAGGTGGCATCTGATGGTGGATCCATGAAATAGGGAATGCAAACTCAGGGTCGGTGCCCGCAAGGAACGTACCGAGGTAGGAAGGGAACAGGAACCGGGTGGAACGTCAAATGAGCAGAAACGCCAAAGACGGCAGCTAGCAGGAACCGTTGAGACGCAGGGCAGACGAGGGTGTTAAAGGATCGATCCGTCAAGTGGATACACATGTACACATTCCACGTGAGTCACTGAAAATCTATAGTTGTGAGACAGGGAACGGACACAGGCGGATGAAACGCCAGAAGCGGGACAGGTGAAGGAACCAGCGAACAAAGTTCGCCGATCCCCTTCTGCCATCCCGAGAAGTAACAGAAGCATTGAGAGGAAAACGAGATCATTTCATCGTCCCGGCTGTATCACAGGGCCTCCTGTGGTAGTAGCAAGTTGTGATAAGAGAATGGAGAAGGGATCTGCCAAAGTACTGAAAGGGGTTAGGATGGTGAAGGAACGAAGCCTCCGTCGACCTTCTAAGGAACCAGAGACAAATCTGATGTACAGGATCGGAAGGTGGCAGCCTTGGAAGAACCGGGCAAGGGATCAGAAAACAAAGACATAGGTCGACGAAGCGAAGTGATCCCAGGTATGGGCTGAAGAGGCGTCATAGAGACGTGCAGAGGAGAACGTGGACACAGAGGCAAAAATCCCGCGAAACTTCGTCATTGTCGGAAGAACCAGAAGACGGGCGTTCCAGGCAGAGAAGGTTCGGTGACGGTGAAGGAACCATGTCAGTGGTTCCCTGAACTGGAGGCGACGGCCCGAGCGGCCCAGGAAAACAACTTCCTACGGGGCTAGATGTCGGAACGCAGAATCGTCGTAGAAATTTTGGGAAGGGAATTGGTAACCGAAGACCTGCTGGAGGATAGAACCGTGGATGCGGGCTCGACAATCCCCCTAGAGGTGTTGATGCAATAGGCGAGGGCAGGATTGGTCATCGAAAACGCTGATGGGGTCCGTACCGACGGAACGTTCCACAATGAGGGAACTAACAAAGAAGCTCAGGAAAAATGGGCGAAAGCGGCTGCAGAGGGGATGCACTATCCCTGGCCGCGATCGGCCGTAGTCCCCTGAACCAGGATGCGGTGAAGCAGCAGGAGGAACGGATGCAAGAGGAATGGGCAACACGACCATGGAATGCAGAGCGTCCTCGGTGCGAGACAGTCCTGGAGAAGGCGCCGAGCCCTCCCCCCCCCTGGAATCGAGAGAGGAATCGGCACTGGCGATGAGGATCAGGGAATCCATGAGGATCGATGCGTCGAAGTAGAGCTCCAGGGACAACCCACAATTGCCCTAGGAAGAAAGATGCGGGGATCGCTGCGTTCCGCTTAAATAGCCGATCCCAGTTCCTGTCATGCACAGTGAGTTACGAGACTGGCAGGGAAGCCAACTGTCAAGCTAGGGTTAACAGAGCTCCATAGGCGGGGGGAACTGCTATAGAAATAAAAGGTAAAGGATATTTTCGTGGCAATAAAAATTAACATTTTCGAAGAGTTGAGCTAAGTATATTGTATTTGAATTGTACTAAACATCCACTTCTTCCCCTTTATAAATGAGCAGCGGTTTTTATTTATTTTTTATTTCTTTGAGGGGGGGGGGGAGGTGCAGCTGCGGTGATTTGAATTTTATGTAATGGTTGCATACAACAGTAAGGTTTCACGTGGACTAAACACTACAGAAAATTGTGATATCTGAAATCTTAGAAGAAGTCTTATTCGTGTTGTTTTGACTTTGACTTTGGCTAACTGAAACCTTACCTAAAACATCAACGAATTAGTTTTTGTTGTCTATAAACTAACATACAAAACAATGCTCAACACTAGTATTCACCAATTGGCTGTAGTATTCACCAATTGTATTTATTTAATTAATGTGAACTACTAAATCAATACTGTAGCATCTAGCAATTATCTGTAAAACAGTGTACTGGTATAACAATTAATCATCGTTGCTTTCTGGATATTTGCCAGTTTAGATTATAGTTATGTTTAATCAAATATTAGCCTTGTCCTAATGCAATACTTGGTTCTTGATGTATTGAGATCCCTTGTGATGAAGCTTCGTGTTCCAGGTTTGTCAAAAATTACGGCTCTTCCATTTCCAAGCACACCACATTTGAATCCCAATTCCGCTCCTTTTACCTGTGACGGGAAAAAAGCATACCAATACCGTTTAGCAATCGTGAAGGGCAAAATAAATTTTTTTTTTATTTTGGTTAGGTATCTGTCCAATTTTCAACATAAATTCACAAGCTAAATTTGTCGTCTATTTTGAGTATTTTGCTGTAAACAGTCGTTAAATTTCACCACTTAAGTTTCGTAACCCAAGCGACTGCACTCTCCAAATCTCCAGGAGGTTATTTTGACTAGATATCTGCTACCAAACGAAAATAATTGGTAATTTACTAACTGTGGAATAATTCACCAAACTGTATCCACAATGCTACAGAAGAAATTCCTTGATTTTCATAAAACAGCATTGCATGCCATCAGTAAAATAAATTAATAGTGAACCATCAATCCATCATTAAGACATGCGCTAGGCATTACCCATCAAGATTCAACAACAACATCAACGTCCTTCCTATCCAGATAACACATAATTCGGCTAAGGCAGTTTCAGCTACGATGAGAAAGAAAGGTTGAAACCATTTTGGCTACCTGACCAACATTAAAGTCACGATTAGTGACCCAAAATAACGTTTTCTTATTGGAAAAAAGGTTTCAGTAAAGTTGATACTTTTCTAGCTAAGAGGATTCTTTTTACGGGATTACTTTGGGCTATTGGCTAATATCACGAAAATAAAATCAATGATGCGGTGCGGAAAGCTGCCATTTTGCGAATAGTTAAACCATGTGATGTGCCTTATACTGGTTTGGAGGTAGGGGAAGTGCAAATTCAGAGGTACCCTTCACTCTCAGCACTATTTTAAGGGCAAAGTTAGCGTTTTACTACAGAACCTTAATCGTCATCAACAATCTTTGACGTACAGTGATGAGCATGAAGTACGTACGCTAGTAAGCAAGGATGGCAACCAACAGCACGAAACGAAAAATTGTCTTTCTCACTGCTGCAAAATAAGACTTGATGGATATTCCAACGAAAATTTAAGGCACACAACACTTTCTGTGTTTAATCTCGTAGCTTATATGCTACGAAAAAAATTACACCTCATCAATTTTGATCAATCCTAAAAACAAAACTTAAGAATTTCCACCAAGCTTTTTTGCTGCTTGACGTTGTGATATCA
>JAHWFP010258465.1:11141-35144 GCA_023313725.1 Lithobius niger | reverse complement strand
TATAGCCCTTATAAATCTGAGCTTAACGCCGCAAACCGTTCGTCTCTAACTTACACGGTTCAGAGATACCCCTTCTTTAGTGGCATGCTCTGTAGCTAGTCGCCGATTTGGCGAGTAAGGCTAAATTCCAAGTCGCCAACTGTTGATTTCCACTCGCCATATAGCGAGTGGCGACCGACATTGGGAAGGGTTTGGGGTGGGGGGGGGGGGGAAACCCCACCCGAACAGCTGCACATTACCCAGGTCTAGGCCCACACTCCCTACGTTTCACAGACCAATAATTCATGGTGACGTCCCAATTACCCTCCAGGCACCTTCATGGCCCACACCAAGCCTGCTGCTGTCAATTCAGCAGCCATCATGCAAAACCACTCACATTTGCGTTATCACTTGCACTTGGCACTCTTTCTGCTCGTGTCAGCCAGACAACGCTGTAGTTGTCTACAGCAATTTTTGTATATTCACCTTGCACGTGTGCGGTATTATCTACGCTTCGATAGATCTATACTAGGGTTCGACCGAGTCCGGGTAAATACCCGATCAGGGGCAGGGTAATGCTATTTTTGACCCGGCTGGGACTCGGAAAAAATTCGACCGAGTACAAACAGGGTAATAATTATTTGTTGAAAAATGATAATTCTACCAGGGTAAGGTACTTACCTGCAGGAGGATTATAGTTCTCCGAGCGGAGAATGACGAATCTGTGTTACAAATTGGGGATCCCTTCCCTGCCTACGCCACGTCTTTTATGGTCTTATTACCATTCAAAACATAGTAATATATGCAAAATGGCTACGTCACCTCCCCTACCCTCCTCACTCCCCGTCCGCTATGGTACCCCACTCGCTTTTCCCCGCAGCCTCGGGGGTAGAGACCCGGCAGGGAGGCGGAAGGGAAGTTAAAGTAACACAGATTCGTCATTCTCCGCTCGGAGAACTATAATTCTCCTGCAGGTAAGTACCTTACCCTGGTAGAATTATCATTTCTCTCTCACAGAGAACTCCTCTCTGTGTTACAAATCGGGAGGATTACAGAACGTGCACTAACTAGCGGGAGTCTCACCTGCTCCTCATCCTAGCGATGCATTCCAATGCCCCAGTCCACCCATGGGCCCCAGGCATCCGAGGCTGCCCTTCGATCGTACGGTTCCCACAACACATTCTTCTGAGTCAAGGGCCACGACCCAAGTAGACAGCTCCACGAACCAAGTGGCCACGCCGGCGTGATGAGGATGGCTCTCTTCACTTCATCCCCCAACAGTTTCTGCACACACCGCCCGATCACCGGGCACTGAGGTAACAAATAAGGCACAAACTTGCTCCACGACACACTGAACGCGTCAGTAAACTCAGCGACCGGGCACCTGCCCCAAGCCCCACACCTAGGCAGCTGCGCAGTCACTTCCCATGCAAACACGTCTACATCAGGAGTGCCAAACATGTCGCACACACTCCGAAACACCCGGGCGACAACATTATACCTGTCCAGGAACACCCTAGAGTTCCGATCAGCCACCGAATTCAATTTTCCCGGAATGAAACAGGCGTCGATGGTGCATCCGAGCCGCTGCTGCCAGGCCAACAGTCTCCGCACAAGGCCTGTCAACTCACGGGACCGAGTCCCGCCCTGCTGGCACACATAACACACCGCGACCATGCTATCGAACAAAATGCGCACCGCCGCTCCCTGCAGCTTCTCCCGGAAAGCTTCCACCGCCTTCACCATACCCAGGAGCTCCCTGGCATTAATATGCAACCTAGTCTCTTCCTGCAACCGGCGGCCCTGCGCATGATCGCCAGCCAGGGTGGCACCCCAGCCTACGTCTGAGGTATCCGTAGACAGTACCGCGGTTGGCTCCGGAACACACCACGGGCAACTGACCACCGGACCCTCCAGCAAACAACACTACCAATCCAGGTCGGCCCTAGACCCAGCTGACAACGCTCCATCACCACGAGACCACGTGCGCAAATCGTCTTGCCAAAAAACAGGTATGCAGCCTGGCATCCACCACCACACAGACGACACTTTCGACCAACCCCAACAAGCGTATCATTTTACGCACAGACACGCTTGGCTTCTCGGATCTGCCGCACCTCACGTAGCAGTCCCTGCTGTGTTCCGTCAGACAATACCAGCCTAGCACCAACCAAATCCACCTGAATCCCCAGATACAACAAACTCTGTGTGAGGACCAAAACACTCTTGGCCCAGTTCGGGAAAAATCCCAGGTCGCGAAGCAGCTCCACTGTCCGACACACGTTGGCTTCCACACTCTGCACCGAAGGCCCCAAGACGCCAAAATCATCCAAATTTACAAAAAGTAACACACCTTTCCGCCGGAGAAAACGCCGCACCAGGCCAACCAACAAACGGCGCAGATGGCATCACACTGAAGCGGTAAATACGCCCCTGCCATGAAAACATCAAACATTTTTGGGCGTTCAACGCCATCGGCACCGCTTAATACGCCTGAGAAAGGTCTAATTTTGCCATCCACCAACCTTTTCGTAAACATTTTGCAACCACCGACAGCGTGTCCAAACGGCATTTTTGGACTTCCACATACACAATCAACACCTTCAAGTTGAGAATCACACGTATCGAGCCATCGGGCTTCGGGACTGCAAAAATCGGTGATGCAAAACCGATCGACCCCTCCGCTACATGTTCCAGCACGCCCTGCGTCACCATTTCTGGCAATTTCGGGGTAATTCGAGCATCGTCTTCTTCCAAACTCGCCCGCGCCCAGACCGCCCGCAGCGGCGACCTCACCATTAGGCCTCGACTGGCGCCATTAATAGTCCGCACCCAGGGCGACGCCCCAATTTCCGACCACGCTATGTCGTGGCCCAACAAAGAGCCAGCTCGCCCCGAAACGGCTTCAAATTCCCAACCGTTGCACACAAAGTCCGTAACGCATCAACCTGTAACGATATGGCATCGTCTAAACCACCGGGAACCGGGCAATCCACCCCACAGCCAATGGCCAATCTGGCTTGTAACAGAGAACACAGCGCGGCAACACCAAACCACAACATCGCGCCGCCATTTTGGATTTTGGACAACGGACAACTGGCAACCTCGCGGCCGCCCAACTCACGCACCATCCTCCACGTAGGGTAGCGTTTACGCAATTTGCTTAATAGTTCCCACGACGGCACCCCTGCCAGGGTAAGCAATGCACACATCAAGTCCGAATCCACCTCCATCTTTGCCATTATCGTCACACCACGTGTCCGGGAAAAATATCCAAACCGCCCGCATCAATAAGCCGGGCCGCCATTACGCTCGACTGGCGTTTTCCTCGTCGGAAGCTTCGGCCTTTTCGACAGCACTCCTGGTGCCTCGCAAATTATTGCCGATCACACGTCAGAACACACTTGGTGCCTCGCAATTCCTTCGTATTGCGGCCTCCACAGCACTCCTGGTGCCTTGCAATTTCAACGTATTGCGGCCTCCCTAGCACTCCTGGTGCCTCGCAGTCCTTCAAATTGCGTCTTCCTTAGCACACCTGGGCCTCACAATTCTTCCTAATTGTGGCTACCACATCCGTAAAAAACAAAAAAATAAAATAAAATCTTGAACACCAATCTTGCGCCAGCTCCGACCGTACGACCATACCACCGCCAGCGGCTTAAAAAAAGAGTGGGGTACCAAAGCGGACGGGGAGTGAGGAGGGTAGGGGAGGTGACGTAGCCGTTTTGCATATATTACCATGTTTTGAATGGTAATAAGACCATAAAAGAAGCGCCGTAGGCAGGGAAGGGATCCCCAATTTGTAACACAGAGAGGAGTTCTCTGTGAGAGAGAAAATTATTTCTTATTTTCATAGTTTCATTTTACCTTCTGAAGGCACCTACAACTACTTGCATGCAATAGATATTCATTCAGGTGCGCGGAAAAAATCAAATAAATATCTGTTACAGGTTAGAGAATCATTTTTTTCTAATTATGGGCGGTAATGAACTACAATTGAAAATCTCCGTTTTGAGAAAACGCATCTGAAACTCGGCATTAGTTAAGCTACTTAACGTTGTTCTCACCTGATCAGTAATAGTGTGAAGGTTTACAGGCTGCTTTTCCGTTTTAGATTTGCGTTGTAGTTGCTCTTTTAATTTTTTTATTATTGTGAAACTTCATGTTTCTCGTGATTTTCAATGACGAGCGAAACAAGCATTTCCGTGAAATCTTAATGGACCAAACAGGATGTTTCATGAGGGATAATAAGCAACACTCAAAACCAGAAAATGATTTTCTGAATCGCCCCAAATGTATTTTAATATTCGTACATGTTTTGAAATTCGCCAAAACATCACTGGACGTTTTTGTTAACCAAAACTGAAAGGATTTTTCAAGTGTAAAGCAAAAATACAATTTCCGGATGTCAGTTACACTAAATAAGTTGGACAAAAACAATCGACACGAAGTTGAGAAACGAAGCAAAAGCAGCATTAGTGTTCTCCACCATAAATTGACATTTCATTAACTGTACTGCAGTCTTTAAAAACATCGTTAATTTTCGTACTGTGAAACGCCATAATGTCAACAAAACTCGGAAAAAAATTACCGCACACTTTCACAATCAAAACAATAGCTTTGTCCTGCGAATATTCGATGGCTTGGGCTGCTATCTTCTTCGGGCCTCAAAGAAATAGTTCGGACTTTCTACATTTTCCACTCAGTTCGACGAACTATGCATTTGAATTTGGCTGGCAACGTTGCCTCCTGTATTTGTGTTGTGGGCCTAGATCGTTCGTTCCTATTCTCTACTGACAATGAAGTCGGCCGGCCAGATCGTTGCTCACTAAATGCTTCACTCTAGGAAATGAAGGGCCTTGAATGTTCATCAATTGCACATTGACTGAGCACGAGATTGACTGGAAGCAGACGAAGACACTGATAAGGTCAAATTCCACAAGAGATCCACATCTCAGGTGTCTTGAATCTATTGCAATTCAAGAGCATGAGAAGAAAAATGTGCAATTGATGAACATTCAAGGCCCTTCATTTCCTAGAGTGAAGCATTTAGTGAGCAACAATCTGGCTGGCCGACTTCATTGTCAGTTGAGAATAGGAACGAACGACCTAGGCCCGCAACACAAATACAGGAGGCAACGTTGCCAGCCAAATTCAAATGCGATAGTTCATCGAACTGAGTGGAAAATGTAGAAAGTCCGAACTATTTCCTTGAGGCCCAAAGAAGATAGCAGCCCAAGCTATCGAAAATTCGCAGGACAAAGCTATTGTTTTGATTGTGAAAGTGTACTGCAGTGTAAGCACAACATGAATTTATGTAGGCCTAATGGAGATTGTTATTAATTACTTAGTTAGTATGCTTGTTCAATTCATTTCCATTTTATCTTTTCCTAAAGCCAACATAGGCCTTTTGGGAGACCAAAGTAACCAAAATGCATTTTATTTTTCATTTCACTTTATTATTAAAAAATTTGAAACAAAGAATTACTGGTTATTTTAACTGTTGACTTCACTTTATTTAATATCGTAAAGTTTATAATTAAAGAAGAAAGAACTACTGGTAAATTTTGCAGCTTTCTGGTGTGTGTGCTTTTGTCCACTTTTATTTTGCTTTCGTTCATTGTTATACTCTGCGCAATACAAAACAGGAAGTAAAAAATAAAAACGACTGAAAGGCCCACGGCCCCCCCCCCCCCCCCAAAAAAAAGAGAACGAAACCAAAGAACTTCATGTCACGCAGATTCAGAGAAAATGCACATCTTACACATCCAACACACAGAAAAAACATCCAGGGGTGAACACGCAGGGGTGTTTTCAGACTAGTACGAGACGGGAAGTCCCCGGACTCTAGGGCTTCCCGGATTTCCATACTTAAGTTCAAGCAGAAGAGGCAAACCACGAGAAAAGCAGGACACAAGTTCCCATGCGTCCGACTGGTACAGTGCCCGAAAAACAAAGTGATTTTACAATGGCTGACGTTGCCTTATTAAAGACAATGACGCATGCGCACTAGGTGCCTGAGAGGCTAACCTCATTCATTGCATTGCTGGTTTTAAAGGTACAGGGGTTTAGACGTCCTTCCAAGCAACGAGGCACCACAGCGAGTAGTAATCTTGATCCGTCTTGCCCTGCAAATTGGACAGTGCCGGACATAAAAGCAAAGTTGGCGGACAGAAGCATCCAAGCTCCGGTAGGGTTTCAACGGGTAGCACTGCTGCAACTGTTAAAAGTAAACCAAGTTTCTACAGCCCCATCCCAGGTCGAAACTCGGCGTGAGGATGACAACGGCGCAACGCCAACCCGCAGCAGATAGCTGACGCCGGAGTTTATTCCAACCGTTGTCGACACAACCTCCACCAACGAAATGAACTCTGGAAAAAACACCGATCAAGCTCAAATTCCTAGCACTGCAAGTCTGGTGGAGGATGTAGCCAGTATGAAACAAGACTTTAATTCAATTAAAGCCAGCCAAGACTTGTTACTTCGCGGCGATCACCGTGATTCGCGTAGCAGAGAACAAGATGGCGGCCGCATTTTCCCTCTACCTTCGAGTGGCGGCATGGCAGTGCCAATGTGCGCAGGTTTCAGTGACGTCATCAGACCTTCCTCAAATCCAACAGCTGGTCGCCCATTCACACGCGGCGTGATGGTTTTCGGCCCTGGCACGAATTTCATGCAGGACAACAACAACGTGCTTCGTTTACGTTAAACTCCGCTTATGGCATGCACCATAGGAGCGCGTTGATAATGGGATGTTGGGCGATAACAGGCAAACAGTGACACGTGCCTCTGCTGGCTTCGGTTCCGGGATTTCGTCAGATTCTGTTGCGCATGTGGAATCAATCAACAGTCAATTAAAGCGTGACATCGTGGAGGGTAAAGATGTTAACCTTACTCTGCTTTTATTGCCTCAAAACCAAGATGCTATGGCGAGTGCAGTATGTTCGCTGTTGACGTTGGATGGCATCATCATTAACCTTAAAGAAACCGATTCACGATTGCAATGCTCACTAACAGTTGACGAGTGTGCCCCCGAGTTCAACATTTTTAAGTCTGTCATGTGCGACGAATTCCCCCATCGCCATAAGGAGTTAGATCTATATTTGCGGCATATTTTGGTGATGGCAAGGAGCTTTGGGGTAATTCGTTTTACCAGTATCACCTTGCATTTTCCGCAAAGGAAGCAGCCATTTTGCAGCACAGCAATCTCCTCGTCGTTTGGAGTACTGTATTGTGGATAGCGTTATTTTTAATTTGACCTTCGCGGGGCACCATCTGTAACAGCGTTGCCCACACCGCTCCTCTGTCTCCTTTAGTGTCCCATTCCCCTGCAGGTCCTCCCTCTGTTCGAAATTCTGCGAGGAAATACAGCGAGTAACTATGCAGCATCGACTTCTGTCACGTCAAACACCGATAAGTTGGGCCGCCGATGTGTTTTTCATAAGGGGAATGAGGTGGGAATTTTAACAAAGTCAAGGGTTGCACTCGTTGAGGATGTACTTTCAGTCACTCCTGTCTAAACTGCAAAGGATCATGCACTGTGAGTGCTTGCAAATCAGTGTCAGGTGATGGTAAAGTGGCTCCTCCTTCTACCTGACGTTCATTTCAGTGCTCCTGTGTCAAGCGTCGATATTGCTGTTTTAGAAGTTGAATTGAAGAGCCACCCAGATCAAGCTATGGTGAAGCTCCTGCTTAATGGTCTGCGGGAGGGCTTTCACATCACTCACTCACACCGCTGCATAAATTGAGAACTAATGCCTACATTGGGGACATGTTTGGGCGGCGGTGTGGGCGACATTCTGGGGCGACTGTTGTCACTGCTTCGGGCGATTGGGGGCCGGGCTATGCCTGCGCAAAGACCCCCCCCCCTCTCGCCGCTCTGTTAAATCGCAACACCCCTTGCGGTCGGACATTTTCTGCCTGTCTCCCGACACAGCTTCCTTTCAAGGTGTCTTTTGTATAATTCATCTGTACGATTGCCTTGTCCCACCCACCCCAGGCGCACCCTGCTTTCCCTTTTTTGTCGCTGATTTAGTGAGTGGGGCGGGATATTGTCTGGCTGGAATTCTAGCCTGCTGCGTAGGCTATAACTCCAATCTGGCCCTCAAGCACCCACTCAACCGTGCGGTCCCTGGTCGACAGGCATGCTGGATGCTGCGTATCCTCATCCCTGCCAGCTTCAAACTGCAGCTGCATGGCCCGGGTGGGCCGCTCCGGGCACCGCCGGTAAGAGTGACCTCAGCAGGCCTATCCCACTTATGCCATGTTTTCATGGTTTATTGCATTAATAAACTGAAACTGTGTACTTCGAACCTTTCTGCCTCTGTCAGTCACTCACACCGTTGCGTAAATAGCAGTTAAAGCCAAATCCAGTCCAAATTCTCGTGATACTTGATTCACGCTCAGAATTTTTTTCCAAATAGCCGTACCAACGGCAATAGAGACAGTGGGATATAGACGTGGGGCAGGACGCTAGGTAGGGAACCGGAAGCGACGCAGAGGTCGCGTTAAAAATTGCATAAATTAGAGGAAATGTTATGCAAATGTAGGAAAAGCAGTGCCGATTGGTAAATACGGACATCCCAACAAGTAACACAGCGAGGAGTGATTATATGAATGACAATTGGAAAATTCACTACGCGCAGTACTCTAATCAAAATACTGTGTGCTCCACAAGTAAATAAATTTACTACAAAAGAGGTTTTAAAATTAATAATAGCATATAATTTGTTAATTTGCAGTTAATTTGTTCAATTCCCAGTCACACATCGTCTTAATAAAAGCGGAGCACAAATTATGCAATTTCGAAGTTCAAAGAAATAAAATTACGTCGTATCGAATTTTCAAAAGTTTGCAGCACTGGAGGTGTTAAAACTCAGTTGATTGTCTTCTTCCCTTCCTTCCTGTCGACCTTGTGTTGGTCTTTGGAAGGGAAGTAGATGCCTTCAGAAAATAGTCGGCTGAGTTCTGTAGACTGTCGAAAATTCACCATGATATAATTTTACATCTTTGAAATTTTGTAATTTGTGCTCCGTTTTCACATATCATGCAAACTTTTTTTTCGTGATATCCGACGAACACTGGTCTTCACTACAGTCCCAGTACGCTAAATTGTGTGTTTGTTTTTATTTTTATTTCAAAATTCAAAATTCCTTATTTTGGGAATTTTTATTCCAGATAAAATTTTCCCTAAAAAGAAGCAAAAAAGTAGTGTAAAAAACAAAGTACTATGCAAATATAGAGTAGTTTAAGACTCAAAAGTTAGTTACCCAACGTCATTATTTCTCTCAAATTTATCTCAAAATTGCAATAAAAACTTTTGACCACCAGGGCTTACGGTAAATGTTTAAAGGTGGTCCGCGTTAGTGGAACCAATTTCTCCCTAAGTCCAGTCTGTTTCGGGAAAAATGCAGTTTAGTACAGCCTTATAAGCCTTGATAAGGTATCTAGTTATCTACCATACCAAATCTACTGCAGGTGAACCACGAAAATGTGCATACATAAACGGTAGCACGAGTCATGCAACGATGGTACTTTAAATGACCTTGGAATGGTCCTTCAAGGTCATCACGACTAGCCACAGCAGTGGTGGAAATTGGAAAGCTGTAGAGAGCAGTTAATTTCTTCCTTTTTACTAGTTCTTACCTTTGTTCGTTTTCAGTACAGAGGTCATTTGTGACTGACTAATTCCAGAGCAATCCCAGTGCCACAGTGACCCATCTTGGGAGCAGGTGAACAAATGGTTGGGATAATCGGGATGAAATTTTACTTCCAGCACTAAAAACAAAAAGATCAAACGGTAAAACATTTGTGATTGAAGTGCACCTTTTTAGTGAACATTATGCCACTTTTTTCTGCCATTAGCCCATTTACTTTGCAACACGGCAGTAATAAAATACAGCAGTACAAGTAGTAATAATTTTCAAGACACCAGTGCAAAAGACGAAATGCACAATACTATTGAAAAGTTGGAAAGTGCAAACCGGATTAGTTATTTTTGTTTTCATCTATACTTTATTATGCAAACTATTAAGTGTTTGGTGATTTTATGTTACTACTTAATAATTTTGCCTTTTGTAATGAAGCCCACTGTGCTTACTGCCCCTGTGGCCATCGGAAATACTTACATTGTAATTCTAAGTTTTTGAAAAAAGTGCAAATAGGGACCACTTTTCTGAATCCAGAAGTCAATCCTGATTCCGAAAAAGAGGGTCCTATTTCTCGAATTTTTTTGAAAAAAAACTTAGAAAAACTTTCAACTTTTGTTCACTGTAGCCATGAATCCATGATACACTATCTAACTACCTCAAAATGTTTCAAGTCAAATTTGGACCAAAAAAATGCACAAAATACTACTAGAATTTAAAAATCGAATGTGTGAATCTGAGTTGAATGAAGTGATCCCCATGTTCACCCACTTTCAGGCCCTATGTTCTATTTTGTGCATTTTTTTTACCGAATTCGACTTGGAAACATTTTGAGGTGGTCAGCATAGTGCATCATTGCTGAACAGCTGAATATTTTTCTAATTTTTTTTCCAAAAACTTCGAAAATAGGACCCACTTTTTCGGAATCAGGATTGACTTTTGGATCTAGAAAAGTGGTTCCTATTTGCACTGTTTTCAGAAACTCCTGTTGCGTTTTAATGGACCATCCTGTATATGCAAATGAGTCATAAAGTGGTGACATGAATGCCTCAATGTTGATTTGGAGTTTCAACACAGATGCTGTTGTCAAGTCTATTATTTCGTTAATACGAAGCCATCCACATGCTATTTAGAAGATTATAGTTTGTCTTATGATACCACAGGCAAGTTCATGCAAACAAAGTTTAAAAGACTTAGAAAACTTTTGGTTTTGGGTTGCTTAGGTTTTTGGCCTTAGTGCAAATCCTCTGCCTACTCTAGCGAATTAACGTAAGGGCACCCCTGGCACAGTAAGCTCCGAGATGTCGTAAGGTATCACAAAAAAATAATTTTATACTAGTTGTTCCCCGGCGTAACATACGCTGGTCTAGCTGATTGCGGCTACTTCAACTCGGCTCTAATAGTTAGCATTATTGAAGCAATAGTGTTTGTTTGTAATTGTTAGGGCGCATATCCATTCTCATTGTCGGCCGCTCGCCCTTTTGCTTTGCTACCGTGGAATGAGCCCGCTCGCCCTCTTGCTGATTATTGAAGCTTTGTTTAATCCTGATCCCTAACAATCCTGAGCTAAGTCTGCTACTAAGCGAGAAATGTTTGTAATGTTGCCTATCTGTGTTGACATGAACTGTCTTCGGGATGATCACGCAAATGTAGCAAGGGTTAAAAATTCTGACGGAGCTAACCTTTAGCCACTCCCGCTTAACCTGCATTCAGCAAACACAAATCCATAGTCAAGCGCTTTCCTTTACGTATTCTGTCAAATCTTGCGAAATGCAAATGTTTCAGAGTTTATCAAAAATATGAAAACGTTGTATGGTACTTTAGAGAGTTCAATAAACAGTCTTGATTTTCCTCCATCATGTATTCGTATTCTCAAAATACCCTAATACCTACTTCCATAGAAATAAATAGACACAAATCGCTGTAAATAATATTAAGGAAAATTGGAAAATTAGCCATTACCGACAATTATACACTAGAAATAACGTAGTTCAGTAAGCCACCTTTATGCACTTAGGTTTTGTCGGAGTGGCATGACCCGGATTCGAACCGGCTACTCAGTTCGCCCACAGATCACTTGCATAGCGCCTTAACCGCTATGGCCATATCCTCCACTGGCATAAAGATAACTCTCTGAACCCGTTATTATGGTCACAACCGTGACCAGGCGATTTGTATCTATTTTTACAGCGATTTCTGTCTAATTATTTCTCCTTTATTGAGCCTTTTGGTGTATGATTTGTATCTCTTCTCCATTGCCTATGGCCGAGCATATTCGGTCGAATGGAGTCCTGGTCATGGACAAGTGATCTGGAGGCGAACTGGATAGCCGGTTCGAATCCGGGTCATGCAACTCTGACGAAACGTTAAGTGCATAAAGGTGGATTACTGAACTACGTTATTTCTAGTGTATAATTTTCGCTAATGGCTAATTTCTAATTTTACTTCTATAGAACTTTCAAAAATCCGCTGTATACTGACGGTATTCCAATTTTGAGGATTAGCGTACATGATGGAAGAAAATCAAGACATGCAGATTTCAAATTCTACCACATGTTTCTGTTTGGTTTTTGTTAAAAAAAACTTGCTCATTACAGTATTGCTAAAATGCTGAACGAAGGAACGGATATTGAAGAACTATACAGGTATATTTGTACTTTTCACCGTCAGGAAGTAAGTTTTGGACTGAGAGCTAAATGGGGGAGTACTCCTGATGACATCTTTATAAAACGTTCTACCGAAAGAGCTCTTATTTGCAGCATTTTATGGGTAAAACTGACAAGTCAAGCATAATATACTTACTGGCTGCTGCGTGAGCGCTGAGAAGTGTCACTGGGTATTTGTCTTGTCTCATGTCCCATATAATGAGTGTCCCGTCTTCACCCCCAGTCGCTACAATCTGTGGTTGGCTTGGGTGTTGGGCGAGACAGTGAAGCCCAACCTGTTCACCAGATCTGCAGGAGAATTCCACAATCACACAGTAACCTTGACTAACATTATTCAGTGTCAACTGAACAGACTGACTAGAATGTAGAAATAGGCGACATTACAATTTTGCCACAATACTTAAGCAACGTAATAATGTTATGGTGATGCTTTTATATTTGTGTTCATACTGTTACAGGCTAATTATACAAAACAGGAATTGAATTCTATCTTTAACTGTATTTTTAATAATACTTTTTATTTAAAAAAGACATTTAAGTCTTGTGTTTGTTGACGACCTTAAGGTCTACTGCCCATCGATACCAGACTCACTCTATACATCTGCAACGTGAACCTAATTCCCTTTTGTAGTGGGCCAACCAAAATGCTACGTGCAAGGTTCTATACCTTGGGTGTAATAAGTCAATAATCCTAAATAAAAATACTCCCACGGTTCTACGAATAACCAATACGTTACCGAAATCCGTGACATTGGAATCATTGTTGATTCTCATTTAAAATTTCATTCCATGGCACTTGTTGCTGCTTGTGCAGTGAACTATGGAAAGGTTACAACAAATGCTTAATTTGACTGTAGCGCCTTAACTCTAAGACCGATTTCCATTCTGTTCACTACACGTCTGCATTTCAAACCATGTTACCATCATTACAGTAATACTTTCGACGATGACGACACTTTAGTGGATTGGAAATCCATAACAAAGTTCCCTTAACATAGTCCCAGCCTGCTCAGAATTATATACATCAAACAGTTATGGGTGTGCTTTTCACAACACTTTCAAGCTTCTTGTTCTAATATATTGTTTTTGAAACTTACTTTTGGTTTGCACTGAGTAACCTGAAAATAACTTCAAAAATATTTTTCTTGAAATTGACACCATTCGAAAATACTTGAAAGACACACTTAACGTGGTCAATTGTTAATGATGTCAAGTCACTTACTTTTTATCAGAAAATGTGACTAGTAAGGCTGCACCGATACCGATACTGGATCGAATCGGTTGCCAATATTTGCGGGATCGGGAGCGGCAACTTTCAGGGAAATTTCGATAACTCGGAACCGTTCACGATTACGACGTGCGGTTCGCGATGATTTGCTAAGAAAATCACTGAGTATCTTTCTAGATAGGTTTTAACTATGAGTCACTATTTACAATTTTTTTATTTTAATAATTATTGGACTTTTGCAGAAAACTACACCGTTGATGAAAAATTGGGGATACAATTATGGGTATCGCTATCGCAAAATTTTAAAAACCGGATCGGTGTCGGAACGGTAAAGTTGGCATCGGTGCAGCCTTAGAGACTAGCCAACCTGGCGTGCTGCACCGAACGCTTGTGCAGTGACAGGTTAATTAAATACTTGTTCGGTTAAGCACACAGTTTGGCAGAAAAGAAGAATGTGATGCAGCTTCACTTACAGCAAAAATTTCTGTGCCGGTGCATTGTGCTGAGCTCTAATATCCCACACTTTAAGTTGCCCGCGCATATTGGCTGTTACAACTTCAAATTGCTTTAGGAACAACACATCGTTAATTGTACAACTCTCAGCACCATCTGTAAATTGAAAGAAAAAACAAGGGATTAGCATAAAACGGTCCTTAAAAATATGAGTTTTGTTCTAGCTCAGCCACAGCTAGAAAAATGTGAAAGGACATACTACTACTGTTTGGTGAAATATATTGACCACTGTTACTGCTAACGACGCTAAAACTACAACAAAAGAAAAATTTGGCAACACTGCAATCTAGCTGTAGCTGTCAATAGTAGGCTATATATACAAGATCAATGACCAGTTTTAAAAAAAGTTTTTGAAAAATAAACCTCTTTAATCTTTAAACATGTAATGATTACTTTTAATCAACAGAAACATGTAAGATGGGTCGAAACACACAAAAAAATCGATGACATTGCTCGAAACCGGGATGAGAATCCATTTTCGGAAAAAAGTCGGTAAAAATACTCATTCAGAGAACAGAGAAGTTATTCATAAACATGGCTCTGCTTTACAGATAATTTATAGTTTACTATAACGAGCACAAAACCAAACTGGTTTCAACATAGTTTAATCGGGGGTAGTAATTCTAACAGTAGCAACGTAACGTTACAGAAGGGTTGCTAGTGCAAATAGTGCTCGCTGCTTGACAAGGACCACAGAAGCATAGACACGCATTATTTTCCCATTTTTCCCTTTGTGAGAAAAAGTTTTGCTACATTTACTCTAACCTATGTAAATGTTGCAAAAGCTATTGCATGCTTGAATGTAGTGAGAAGGTATTTAAGTATATTTACTGTTCAGTCTTGAGTTTTTGTTTGATAAAGAGGCACACACACAATAACTCTTCAAATAACATCATAAATGTTGGAAGTGTTTGGCAGAAAGCATGAAGATAATTATAAACGGTTAGTTGTTAGTGCATAGCTATTCTTCTATAACGGTTTTCTTATTTGCTAAGGAAGAAACTTAATTCGTTTTCACCTTTTTCAGTTGTGACATTTTCTAATTTTCTAGTTTTTGTTGCCTATACATTACCTGATTTATAGCACTTCTCCCTTTTGAGCATTTATTTCCCCTAGAAAGTTGTCTTCCCTGCTGGGCTCGTATTACTGTGAATGTCCGGAACCCGCTAGCCTTTATACGCTGTGCACAGCGGACCAGTAACCATCATTCTCCAATCCTCAGAACCTAGATCTAGAGGGGAGGCTGGGCGGGCTGTAGGTAATGTATATTTTCGTATAGGCAACAAAAACTAAAATCAACCAGGTGGAGGCCCTGGTATTTTAGTCTTTTTATGGCTGACGAAAATCTACATTACCTGATTTATAGCAGACTTTGTCACCTAGGAGGAGGGCTAGGTTTGAGTCACCCGCGTTACAAGCCAGCATCCCAAGGAACAAGTCCCGGTGAAGACAACTCGCATGACCCAACCAAATTCTCATTCTTAAGCTAGGGGCAGTTAACCGTAAGAAGGATTATGTGGTTACGACTGCTCCCCGCCTCAGAGAGGCTGGGGATGCGATCCTTGTAAGTACAGGCATTGTGACGGAAGGCAATATAATAGGTAAACTTATTCGAATGACCTACAGAGAGGATGCATCCGGATTGTCTAACACCTCAGGGGAACAAGGTATGTGATCATGCATTGATAGTAGAGATCATCTACCTTGTTCATCGGAGTTCAGGCGGTGTACGATTAGTTTGAGTGGGATTATGAAGATGGCTTTTGAAAAAGTTGACGAAGAAGTTGTCAAGATGGTACCTGAGCCAGACCATCGTGGAAAGGTGCATACGTCTACTGATGCCAATCTCGAGGATAATCACATCCAGGAAGGGATGTCGTCGAGCAGCTTAGGACTGAAGACGTTGAGAATGTCGTCCCGGCAATAGAAAGTGAAAATGCACGGACTCATGAAGAATGACAAGTGACAGTTGCAAAGTGCAACGGGTAGCGATATGTAATGGTGCCGCTGACATTAAACCTCAGTGCAAGTCGTCGCAAAGGTCGGCAAGTGAGATTACAGAGTTATCAGAATATTTGCAGTGAATAAAGTTATAACGTACGTAACTAGCGATTGGGAATAAAGAGCGGGAAAGATTAATGTAGGTCCATACATAGCTGTCCTCTTACGAAAAAGCGATCCACAGATCGATTGGAGATACGCTAATTCATGACAACATACAATACGTAGGCCTACGTAGGGTTTTCTTTAAATCTTTCAGGAGCTCTTCTCAACGACGTCCGTCGGCCATGCTTGCTGACTGTCAGAGAGTGAGAAGCGCGTGACGTGATCGGGTGCTTCTACATTGTTGCCGTAAGACGTCAACAGTGAGCTTCCTTGAAGCCAAGAATCGCGACATACGCGCCGCGTCTCCCAACAAGGATCGACGATAATGGATGTTCTAAATGTACGGAAGAGCTCGAAATCCCAATGTCACTCCTGTTGCTCGTTTCCGACAGGGAGAACAGGGTGGTTCCCTGGACAACATGTCAGAATGAGGATGGATCCCATGGAAAATTGGGACGAAGCTAGGGGCATCGTCGTACTGCCAGACGGAGTATGATGAGATCCTTGCCAAATGAGGAGAAGCGGCGGCTTGTGCCCACGCAGTGAGGGTGTCTGACAGTTCAGGAAGCGGAAAATCGCCGGTCTGTAAAATTGTCGAGCCATTGCGGAGGGATCTTTGAGGGGTGAATCTAGAGGCGGTGGAGCCACACGATGTAATTCCTGCATAGTTGGAGATGTTGCCTGTTGTTGTTGTTAGGCGGATTGGATGGAGAGTGAACCAACGCAAAGGCAGGAGCACTGCGTAGTCGTCTAGTCCGAGATCTGGCACAATAAATAATATGCTCTCCATGGTGGCGAAGAAGGGATTAGCAATAGTTAGAATATGCTCGATTTGAGCAATGCGCAATTGATGCGTAGAGAACAATGGCGGCGGTGTAATTGTTCGAGTTCATTCGTGAGGGCATTATTCAAAGTACGAAGTTGGTTGTTCTCGTCTTGAACAGTAAGAAAGCAATATAGCGGGTTGTTGTAGTGGTGATTTTATTTAGTTATGTTAAATTGGTGATATCCATCCACCAAGCCATTGTTGGGAATGGAAAGGACAGATCAAGCCGTCGAGCTGGTAAGCAGAGTGCTTGTGGCGGGTTGTCCCATTTGTTTAGTCGGAAGTGATGTAGTGGTCTGGCCATCCATAAGGGACAAAATCCGCAAAGGAGTTTATTATTCGTATGATTGAGGCTAAATTTCGGAATGTGTAATGTGGGAGGCGGAGGAATGATCGAGCCGCAGCCAGATGATTCTCGATCCTCTTTGGAGATGGCATGACAGAAGAGTGGACGAGATCGAAGAATACTCCGAGGAATGTGAAGAACTAAGCGGGCTGCAGGCGGGACTTGAGGAAGTTGATACCCAGGCCAAGCTGGTGCAGAAGAGACACGACTGTGGACAGGTTGGTGGTGAGAATGGAAGGATTGGGGTTATGCAGGAGGTAGAGAAAAAATGCTGCTGTAAAATCCAGTTTGAGGTATTTTTTTGCACCTTGTGGATCGCATATTTCTAAAGTAATGACGAAATCTTTTTGCGGAGGGGATTGGATGGTGTTTTCTCCAATTCCCACGGCAGATGGTGAAGTGGAGGTGGTGGGATAAAATTTGGCTTGGATTATTGAAAGGACCACTGGGTCGGATGTGATGGGACTGCCATTCTTTGGTGTATAATTGTAGCCGTCCCACCACAGCTTGCGGGGGTGAAGTTATGTCAGTAGGTTGAGCTTTCCCTGGGTCTAGGTCGATGGGAGGATTGTCGGTGTCGTCTTATCTGGGGTAGAGGATCGGCCCAGGGATTGTCCGAGACTGCGGGTCTGGGTGCAAACTAGAAGGGGTGGAATGGGTCGAGGAAGCGATGTTGGCATGTTGGTTCTGATAATCCCCCATCCTCCTTGGGATGGTCGGTGCAGTGGAAGGCGGATTATTGCCTTGAATTGGCGTGGCTTGTGGGAACGAGGTTTGCGTGAAATATCCAGGTTAGGAGTGATCTTCGGAATCAAGCCGCCGAACAGTTTCCGATTCGTGGATTGGATGATTTCGAAAAATGTGGCGTGTAGGGTCGTGCAAGTTCGATGCATTATCGAGGGCGATCTCTCGTAGGGGGAGTGTGAAGTTAAACAATGCTCTTGTAAGCTAATTCATGACGTGATAAGTTGCCAAGTAGCCTTTTCTGAAGACTTGATTAATTAGTAAGGCCAACTGTCGGGTGTCTTCAGATAGCGGATCGGCATAGTCGTTTGCATAGAGCGTTTGCAGCTGTACTGAGAACATCTGCCTGAGAAGCGGCGCGAAGACCAAGGCGGAGTAGGCGGCTATTAGCACAGAGCACATAGACCGGAACAGCGGCTTGACGATGAAAATTAGAGCGGACCCAAAATTCATTTTTGTATCCGCTGTTAAAAATTCCGATTGGGGATACGTGTCAAAGTTTCTTGGGTTTGCAGTGCTTTTGTCTATTGGGCGGAAAAAGAAACCATCATATCCTGGTTGTGCAGGAGGCGGATCCTTGTCAAGTTCTAAAGGCATACCGTTGTTGAGACACTGTTGTTGAGAAGGATCCCACCGGCCCGCAGAAGTGTTGTTAGGAGTAAAGTGGATTGTCTTAGCAAAGGAGGTTAAAGAGGCAACTGATCCCGGAGGCCGAAACCATAGCCTGTAGCAAGGTCGCGATTCTTCTAAGCGGAGTCTTGATCCGGCCTAGGCTTGTACAGAAAGCAATCAGGTATTATACCTTCTACAGTTTTCAAGATCTGGTAGGAATGTGGGACAGATCGGGATCGTCAATGTAGGGAGGATCAGGATTGTTGTCATTATTTATGTGGAAGTGGATTGTTCCTACGATCCGGCTGGGGAGAAGGGAGTGGCAGCGAGTAGGATCCGGCCGGGTGGGATGGACCGGATTCATCAAGTGTGGTCCGCTGCCGTTTGGGCAGGGAGGCTAACTGAAAGAAAGCAGCAACCGGCAGGGCTGACAGCAGGATCGTAGACGTGACGAAAAAAGGTTGTGAATGGGACAGGCAACCTTACGGAGAGAGGAGGCGAGAACCTTGGAGATGGACTAGACACAGCAGCAAAAGGCATGGAGGCAACCGGAGAAGGTAGGAGAGGCGGCCCAGGAACAGCAGCTGGACCTCTTGGCTGGAAAGCCCCCTCCGCCCCTGCTCAGGACATGATAGAGGAGGTTAGGGAAGGCAACAGATGGCGCGGCTCGTGGTGCGCGAGCCGGCACGTCTTGGAAGGTAGGGACTTGACCCGAACGCCGGGGTGGCGCACATTGTGAAGGCGACGGAGTGATGCAGGTGGATCGCACCGGACCTCCGGCGTGTCGGATGCGGTAGAAGTCAGCGAGAGGGTGAAAGCGACCAAAGGCGCAGCCCCCATCACGATTCCTGGTTGAGAATCTACTGCATTTGCTACTGATCTAGGAGGATTGCCCGAAGCAAGCGTAGAGGCGGTCAGGTCAGCCATGGTAGATCGAGGGGCAGGCGGAGTGCAGACCGGGCGGTGTAGGATCGTCTTCGAAGCGAAGCGGGGAAAGGTCGAGAGTAACCACGCGCGGCGATTGCCCTAGGAGAATAATGATTACTGGCCCGCTGCGTACGGCTTATAAAGGCTAGCCAGTTACGGACGTGCGCAGTAGTACGAGCCCGCAGGGAAGATAACTTTCTAGGGGAAATAAATGCTCAAAAGGGAGAACTGCTATAAATCAGGTAATCACGAGAATAATTACGCAATTACCACACACGGATGAACATAGTAAAGTTCACTTGAATTTTCGGTGATTACACACAGGGTCTGTGGTAGTCCATTCACCTTCTTCAGAAGTAAAAAAAAAAATTGAAGCACAAACCGAACGATTTTTGATGAATGAATGAAGTGATCTTCGATCGGTTTGTGCTTCAATTTTTGTTTTTACTTCTGACGAAGGTGAATGGACTACCACAGACCGAAAATTCAAGTGAACTTGTCTATGTTCATCCGTGTGTGGTAATTGCGTAATTATTCTCGTGATGTCATCAAATCGCCACAGTAAAAATTGTAAACACCGGTTACCAGTTTTTTCCGAACCAGGTAATGTAGATTTTCGTCGGCAATATTGAATGAAAAAAAAAGTTACCCTGGTTCTTCTTTAAAACCTGGTTGCTACCACTAGTAGGAAGAGTATTTTCTAAATTTTATGTTCTAGTTCTATCTGTGCATTGGGATCTTCTGAAGATCGCTAAAATCATAAAATGGATTGAATATATCATATGTTAATGTCTACACCAGCAGATTGCATTTTTCCGTGCAGTTTGGAGAAAATACAAGCAGTCACGGTACTTGGATTTTTTCAGACAGCATCAGTTTAATACTATTTCACTCGGTATTAGTTTAAGTACTGTTTAACCTCCATTAAGTGGTTAGGAGAAGGAAGGGGCCTGGACCCACTTACACCAACCCTGTGCAAAGGAAATATGGCGTCAAATCAGAAGTAAGGCATCAGAAAAGCTAAAGGTCCTTTCATGGAGCCTGAGGAAGATGGTCAGGTCATTTTACGAAGTTGCGAAGTATCGCTGGGGTAAAGTGTCGTCTGAAAAGAGCCACAGAGAGTATCGCTGGGTTAAGTGTCGTCTGAAAAGAGCCACGGAGGTGCTCGTGACGGCCAAGTTGCAAAGTGAGTTCCAGGCTGGAAACGTAGGCTCTATGACATTCCGACTTGAACTACGGATGCATTAACTTAAAGGAATGGCCGCGTGTAGTTGTGACCGGGCAGGCCTAGAAAAAAGGAAGGTCAGCACCCAGCATGCCATGTAGAATACGGTATGTCAAGATGAGATCGGTCTTCAGTCTGCGCAGTTCCAAGGAGTCTAGATTGAGAGCAGTCAAACGCTTAGAATAGGACAAATTCCCCATGCCCTGGAGACGCTTTGTTCGACTACGTTAATGTCTTTCAACAGGGAGGGGGACCAGACCGGGGTTGCATATTCCAGAAGAGGCCTGACAAAGATCTTAAAAGCCCAAAGCTTTGTGTCACGACTGCCCGAAGTAAAACATCGGTTGACAATAGCAAGGCGACGGAAGGCTGCAGCAGTAATCTTGCTGCAGTGCAGGGAAGGCTTGAGGTTGGAGGTGAACCAGATGCCGAGATCCTGGATACCGTCAGTTTTGGGAAGCATGTGGTTGTTTAAAAAGTATGAAAAGTTTTTATTTGACGGGCCAATGTGGAAGGTCTGGCATTTGGTTTCAGAGAGCATTTGGGCTCGAAGCAGATGCCCAGCTCAGGATACAGTTAGTAGTTTCCTGTAAAGATACCACATCAGAAGCAGCAATAAGCTCTGAACTGATTTTCAGGTCATCGGCAAATTTGTAGCCTAGAACTGAGTCTGAATTGCAGTTCAAATCATTCAAAAAAAATGACAAAAAGTAGGGGACCAAGGACGGAGCCCTGTGGTATCCCGCTAGTGTTTTCATGGAGGAAGAAAGAGAGCTTGACACTGCGACACGCTGGGACTTGTCTGAAAGAAAGCATGCAATCCAAGAGCGCAACTGTCCCCGGATCCAGCGCTTCCAATTTAAGCAAGATGCCACGATGACTTACTGACTCCAAAGCTTTTTGGAAGTCGAAACAGATTACGTCCGTACTAATTCCGAGGTCGAGTGCGCAAGTCCAAGAGTCGAGGGCCAACAACAGTTGGTACGTAGAAGATCTTCCTGGAAGAAAGCCGAATTGGTCCGGCTTTAAGAGGTTTAACTTTACTAAATGGTTGAGGATATTGTCTTTGATTATAGACTCATTGATTCGACAAGGGCGTGAGTGCGATTGGGCGATAGTTGGATGCTTGTGCAGCATCCCCTTTTTAAAGACTGGAATAAAGGTTGCAGTTTGCCAGACCGAAGGAAGGCCAAAGCTTAAAAGCCCAAGCTTAAAAGAGTGCGAAAAAACGAGGGAGAGTTGGTAGGAAATTTCGTTCGCGATCTGCTTATAAAGATACGCCGAAAATCGGTCAGGACCAGCTGAATGGCTGAACTTCAAAAGAGAGAGTGAACGTCTGACCACCTCTACAGGAAACCGCACAGCCGGGCAAGAAACATCGGGTTCCAGTATGTTTGGTAGAAGGGGCAACCCAAGGCCATCGTCGAGAATGCTATTGGATGTGAAGAACTTATTAAGCAGCTCAGCTTTGATCTGGTCGTCAATGACAAAATCATCGTCCAACCAGAGAGGTGGAATTTTTCGTGTTGATTTGGTTCTGCATCGATAAAGGCGGAAGACAGCAGAGAGGTTTCCCTCTGCGTTTGTAATGCTCTCTTGTTCGGCGTACCAAATGTTTAGCCAAGAGATGTAGTCACGGCGGCATTCGTTATAGCGAAGAAGTGCAGAAGGAGTTGGATCCGCTTTAAGGGCTTTCCAAAGTTTCAAATTTTGGCACGCAGGGACAAGACCCCACGCGGCGGTTTTGGGCCCGAACGTTTAGAGCCTTGAGAGAGACACATAAATGGTCAACACAGACTTAGAGTGTGTTGGAGTAGCTATCCCAAATATGATCAATCGTCACATGACTACCGAAAACAAGGTCATCCCAGTTCTGTTCGTTCAGCAGGACGCGCAGGAAACCAAAATCAATCGTACCCTTCCGATGGGCGGTGGGAGCAATGGTGGAGAAAGCATTGAGTGCGAAAAGTTACCATGTTGTGGTCACTAGAGCCAAGATGATCCATGACCGAAACATCGAAGATGAGACGCTCATCCTGAGAAAAAAGGAGATCAAGAATGTTATTCTGTCGAGTGGGTTCGGAAACATGCTGATGCAGGCCCAATGGGGCAATTTGGTAAAGGAACAGACGAGGAGTTGCATCGCGCGCAGTCTGTGTGGGCCAATCCACTGTGGAGAGGTTGAAATCCCCAATAATTACATTTGAGTAAGTCGGCCTCACAGGCGAGCACAAGAAATTTGTCATTTCAGTAACGGCGTCAGAGTGACGGCTGTTAGGTTAAGTAACGAAGAATAAAATTCAGTTTGAGTTTGGGCAGTAAGAAACAGAGCACTATTTTTCGGTAAATTGAAGTCGAACAGTGTTATGCAAGCAGTGTTAGATTCTACATATCTACATTATCGGATAAAGTCTCATAGTAAAAACGACGACAACCCCCAGCTAAAACGACGACAAGAACCCCCAAAGCAGCAAACCTTACAATGAAATGGGCAAAGGTGTCAATTCTTGAGCCATAAGTTGAAACTGGTACGTTGTTACTATGAAAAGTTGAAATTGGCAGATTGTTGTCTCCACTAACAATTTTCTCTGCATGGGCATCTCAGCGGCAAGTCTTCAATGACGTCACGCATGAAGGACAGTTATTGTTACACAGTACGGACCGCTCAAGCGAAAGAGATAAACTCGGAGTGCTGTAGGGAGGGGGAGAAGCCTGAACGGAGAATGCCTGTGTGTGGAGCAGTGCCTTGCTCCTTAGAAAATAAAGAGATTAGGAGGGGTAGGGGAGGCCGTTGCCATTAAGCATTGATTACGCATTAACTGAACCTACAAGGTAAGTTTTTTGGGGGAGGAAAGGAGGAGGAAGAGGGTAGGTAGAGGATTGGAAGAAAAGGGGAGTATTCCAAGAAGCAAAATTGCCTCTCACATTCAACGTTTAAGCTGCACCTACCGAAAACAACCACAGGCGAAACAAAACCCCGGGCGAAGCCAGGTACAACTGCTAGTATACAATAAATTCCGTGAAGTTCTACATGCACAATAAATTTTACTTTAAAACATTCACTCGGTTATTAAAAAAAAAAGAAAGGTTTCTCAAGCCCCGCCCTCATGGTCTTCGACCCGCACAAATTTTTTTTTGGGGGGGGGGGGGAGGGGCATTTTACTGCAACCAAGAATGTCAATGA
>JAHWFP010258465.1:0-11041 GCA_023313725.1 Lithobius niger | reverse complement strand
GGGGCATTTTACTGCAACCAAGAATGTCAATGACGATTAGTGGTGTAATTTATCGACTTAGCATTTTCCTACGTCAATTTCTGAAAACGATCGATGTTGGTCATCACCACGGTAAAAACGTTCGCCAAAAGGGAATAAACAATTTGAAAAAAACATACCACCTGCCAGCACAGATTTCTTTTTTTTTTTAAATATAAAAATGCTTGAACAACTTTTTTTTTTGAACAAGGATGACAATGTAATAATTTTAGACAGAATTTCAACAAATTAAACCTAAGAGCAGTATACTCGCTTCGTTACGGGAAGAGCATATTCCTATGGAAAGCAACACTCGGCAAGCGTTATATCACGAGGGCACGAGTTTGGAGGGGAAACGGGAAGAAACGCGAGTCGTTACCACGGTAGCTCGTTGGGACACACATTTTTTCTACATCCACAAAACTTTCATGAAACCGGAACTTCGGCGTTCCAACACCGGATAAGACACACTACAACCTAGGACAGTACAGTGTAGATGATAAGCTGTGCCCGTGTCAGTATCCGTCTTGTTTGGTTTCATAAACGTTTTGTGTATTTAGAAAAAAGTTGTGTGTCCCAATAAGCCACCGTACGTTGCGATCATGCAGCTTAAAAATGGCTGGTAAACAACACTGAGGAGAGCGATGGAGAGCAAATTTCGTGAAGGTAAAGTGTGTTAGCTACCATTTGCCACCACAAATTGTTTTGGTAGTTTGAACAGTTTATTTGCTGGCATTTTCGAACTGTACTGTGGGCCGGCTTAAGCTACGATTACCAGCGGCACGTTCTTTGCAACATTTACAAGCATTTGAAGTAATGTTGCAAAACTGAGCCATACAGAAAAGCCAACAAGGAGGAATGTATTTCCGCATTTTCTGCAGCATACAAAAAAAAATAACAAAATTATTAACAGAAAATAGCCTAAAATAGGCCTCATAAGTGGTGTACAATATGAATAAATTTAAAAAAAATTTAAATTCTACTTCAAAACGGCTGCCAGTAACGAACAGAAGACCTTATTTTACTGCAACGTTAATAAAATTTTGATGAAAAGTAAGTCATAATCTATTTATTCGGGCAAAAATTGCGAATTTTGCGATCGCATATTTTCATTTTTAGCTTCAGCAAATGGCGTACACCTCCCCAATTGAAAAATGGGGTCAAAATTCTTATTAGTAAACAAGTTGCGAATTTTGCGATTTCGCAAAATCGCATAAAGTACGGGTTCTTAAGCATACTGCACACGCACAAACAAATCTACACATTTTTGTATGTGACGATGCTTTTTAAAATGAATGGTATTTGGTGAGGCTGGGCCGATACCGATCTCCGCCGATATTTGCAGTATCGGTATCGGTCGGTGGTAAAACCCACATAAATCGGTAATAAACCAAATCGAAGATATTTTCACTTCTCGTCGACCGAATTTGACGTTTGAATACACCATTTTGAAGGTTTTTTCGCCAGCTTTCCAATGGTTCAAACTGCAAGCAGCATTCTCTTACTGTTAAGAAGTTATAAGACAAAATGTTAAAATTTTAATGGGGTTTTGTGTTTTTAGATGATATTTGCTATGCAATATTATTTTAAACCAATATTTAAAAAAAATATTTATATTTATTTAGACCAATGCTTTGTTTATGCAATGATTTCAAAAGTAATTTTTTTTCATAAAGACATACTTCAGTATTACATTTTTCGGTCAGTTGGGAACTTGGATCAGTTATTAGGGATTTGGTATCCGTAACAAAGTTGATCGTCCTAGCTTTACTAATAAGTTTAATGTGGTAACAAGGGAAGAAATGTGAATTCAGTAGAACTACAGTACTAGATGTAAAAACTAAAGAAATGTTAATTTATGTAGAAACACACACTTATGTGTGGTTAAATATAAATCTACACAATTTTTTTTCTTTATTAGGGACTCTTTATGAATTTATTTTATTTATTTGAAATAATTGCAACGCCCCTAAGGAGCTATTAAGCCGTTAAAAAAAAAAAAAGAAAAAAGATCGGTATCGGGACTCGGTCTCGGCAGATTTTTTTCTTCGAAATCGGTATCGGATCGGATCGGTAAAATGTGGTATCGGCCCAGCCTTAGTATTTGGTGTCCATAGAAATAACACAATTTTGCAAGAGCCGGCCGTGCAGTTTCCTCATGTGGAGCAGCATATCTGGGTGAGACCACTCTTCTAGTGAGTGGGTAGGCAGGGAGGCGGGAAGGTGGTGTGCTTTTCTGGCTTACACGATAAACTACCAATGGGGCCAAGTGATTGACAGACAGTTAACTGAACCGTCAAATGTAAAACTGATTAATTGTATTTTACACAGTTATTGGTTACAAGTTTAACCATTGCCACCACTTGCATCCACATGTGCACATAATCAGACAGTTGGGTTTAGAGTGTTTGATTGCTTAATGCACTCAGGCCTGAATTATTATTTGTAAAATATGATGTTAGTATTTCTTTTCCTTTTTATGTACTCAGATGAAAAGGACACCAAGGCATGTCGTACATTTTATTTTGTTGAGCAAATTTCCATACGTTATCTTGCAAATTAGCACTTGTTAAAGAGTAACACTAAGGCCACGAAAAAAAAAAATTGTTTGGTTTACGGGCGAGGTTGCAAATTGAAGCACCAGGCAACCAGGCATTTTATTTAATTTTTAATTTTATTTAACTGCCCACGTTTCTTCAACAAGGAAAGCTGAAAATGTGTGTAGAAAGCCTAAAAAAATATAATATATTGCTAATAAGCTATTTGTCATCTAATATTCAGTGTACTTTCTAAGTTTTTAGCACATAACTTCTTAGTAGGGATCGACCGGAGCTGAGTACCGGCCGGTACAGGTGCCAACGTCTACAATCGAGTCGGTACTAGCACCGGCCAAAATTTGGTCAATTCTAAACGATGTGCTTCTATTATTTATTTACCTTATCTTATCTTATTTACCTTTAGTTATTTAAATAATTCGGATGACTGTAAAACGTTAGTAGCGTAACTTGACTGCACCATCCATTGCAAGAATACTATGTTTTGGAGCTCAGGAACAAGGGTCATCACCGGTCAGCAGTAAAAATGTGCAAATCAAAAATCCAGCATAGTGATGCTGGGGTTGATGATCTTAAAATTTTTTTCAAAATTCATTGTATTTATAAAATTATAAAAATTATAATTAATTTAAGACACAAAAATGAAAGTTTTAATTATTCACTGCTGTGCTGTGCTTGCTTGGCTCTAGCAGATATCGGTAGGGTGCTCCAAATGCTGACAACTAGGAAAAAGTACCCGATAATAGGCCATAAAAGAAAAAAAAATTATAAATATAAATTAAATTGGGTAATTATATAGAACAACGCCTTTTCACGCTAGCGACATAATTCTACTACCTGTCGATTCCTTTCGTCATTCCGGGTCACAAAATAATAACGAAAACTTGCGCTAACGCTTTAAAAAAAAAAATAAGTATTAAAATACGTTAAAACGCTACTCACAACCGTTCTTGGAGCACCATTACGCGAGACGATGGGAGCGCAACAATAAAAACCCGATACCGACCAGAATATTAGTAAATGGAAATTATCTCGTTCATTTGCGTCGGCATGGCTGAAGCGGTGATTTGTGATGGATGCGATCTGTCTTTTTTTCAAATAATTCATTTTAATGAAGATCAAGTTTTGCAATTGATGTTCAATCATGGCATTTTTAAGAAGACGGCAGTATGTGATTATGGTAATGTCTTAAACTTAGATATGAATCGATGGCGTTTCCAATGCGGAAAAAAACTTGAAAAAGACAGAAAAAACCCTAAAAGAACCAAAGTTTGTGGTTTTTCCATTAGTGGAAGAAAAGGCACGTTTTTTGAAAACACTAAGCTTTCACCACAACGAGTTTTGGAAATTGTTGCAACATTACTACATATGTCTCCACCGCGTCAGCAATTTTTATTTACAATGCTGGCTTAACCCCAAACTCAATTATTGACTGGTATTCGTTCTGCAGGGAAGTTTTCATACATAATGTTTCCGCGGGGAATACAGAGAAAATTGGCGGCAAGAATCACGTAGTGCAGATTGATGAAGCCAAGTTTGGAAAAGAAAAGTATAACCGCGGACGCACGATCAAAGGACAATGGGTCTTCGGGGGTATTGATACTACTACGAAAAAGACATTTTTGGTGCCAGTAGAGAAAAGGGACAAAGAAACACTGTTTAAAGTAATACAAGATCATATTCTAGAGGAAACCACGGTACATTCAGATTGTTGGGCAGCATATGGTGGGTTGGAAAACTTGGGTTATGTGCATAAAACTGTTAACCATTCCTACAATTTCGTCGATCCAGACACAAGTGCACATACCCAAAATATTGAAAGAGTGTGGCGGGAGGTCCGAGCAAAAATCCCTAAATTTGGACGTAAGGAAGATCACTTCGTTGGCTACCTAGCCGAACTTCTTTTCAAATCAAAATATCAAATGGGTGAAAGAATTCACAATTTTTTACTTAGTGCAGCTGAACTTTACCCTCCTCATGCATAAAATTCTTCTTCGTTCCTATTGTAATCATATATCAACACCAATAAACGTAAGTATGCAGTTTTATTTCTATACCAATATTTCTCTCCAGTATGAAACAATGTCCGCAGGGGCGCGCTTCGCGCGCACTATTATATACATCGAGAATTCGTGTAATCAGAAATAGTATGACGCAAGCATTTGTGAAACAAGGAAGTGGCATAATTTGTTACTTGTTTCACAAATGCTTGCGTCATACTATTTCTGATTACACAAATTCTCGATGTATATAATAGTGCGCGCGAAGCACGCCGCCTGCAGACCGCATTTCATACTGTGAAAAAATTGGGCACAAGTCTACTTCACGCATATGGCCTAAATTTTAAGAAAAAAACAGGAGCAGGGAAACTTGTATATTTTTTCGTAAACGGTTAAGAAAAGTGGGTAATTATTGTCAGTTTAGTTTGGTTTTGTTGTTATTGTCGGTTAGGTTAGGTTATATGTACCGGCTTCTGTTTGGCGTTTCACTTGTAATGAACTGGTTCACTGTACGGCGTCGTCTGCTTCGTGCTGCCTCTGCCTCAAGCCTGCCGTGGCTCGGGATCAGTTTGCAGTGCCTTTCCAGCCAATTTAAGTTAAGTTTTTTGTTTTTTTTCTTAAAATTTAGGCCATATGCGTGAAGTAGACTTGTGCCGGAATCAATTTCAGAAGTATATCGGGTATGGGTGTAAGTGTATTCTAGACTTTAGCCAAAAATTGTTTTGGGAACGAGATAATTTCCGTTTACTAATGTTCTGGTGGGAATCGGGTTTTTCTTGTTGCGCTCCCATCGTCTCGCGTAATGGCGCTCCAACAACGGTTGTGAGTGGCGTTTTAACGTGTTTTAATACTTTTTTTTTTTTAAAGCGTTAGCGCAAGTTTTCGTTATTATTTTGTAACCCGGAATGACGAAAGGAATTGACAGGTAGTAGAATTATGTCGCTAGCGTGAAAAGGCGTTGTTCTACATAATTACCTTAAATTGTTTTTCTTTAAATATTTATTACAAAAAGTTCAAAGAGTTACTTTGTCAGTGTAACAATATATATTTACTTTTATTGTGTATTTATAGTTGTCAAACTCTAGCCTGCATATTACTGGTAGTAGGTGCACCTTTCAGTTACCAACTTTAAGAGCCAATTGTCAACATCCGTTTTTCCTTTGCCATCGTTTATTATCCAAGCAACTTTGAGTTTAGGCTAGTTTCAAACGTGTCAGAATGAGTTTTAGGATCTGCCAATCATAGATATTTATTTTTAAAAGTTAATTCGTGGAATTTCAAGAATCTGAAATGGAAACTTACTCACTTAATCTAAGCCTTTTTCTGTGTTGGTAGTGGGCCAGAAATATTGATGATTGCGGGTGGTTTTAAACCATTCGTTTGTAAGTTGTGTGACGTTTGGAAATGTTATGAATTATGGAGGAGGGGGGATTATAATTGTTCATTGCCCTTAACCACTTTTTTACTTGACCATATTTTGAATTAACAGGATATAGGTATTTTTGGTGTGTGGGGTGGTCCTGGAGCCCTCTCCAATTTGACAGTTGATTTGAAATTTAGTGCGAGTATGATACTTCAATAAATATGCCCAACATTTTTTTTTATCTGTGTTTACATTAGGTAGTCACAAGTACTGATACTGATCAGAACAGTTTTCAGTGGTATGCAAATCAGTTTAAGAAGATTACTACAATGCTGACAAATGGTAACAGCCCTCCTTGTCTTAAATCTGTTAGCTTCTTTTTTTTTTTTACAATAAATCATGGTTCCATACGGTCATTTTTATTCTGGAACCGGTACCGGTACCGGCAGGTGCCAAAAGCTCCAAGGACCGGCACCGGCAGCACCGGTAAATTTTGGCTCCGGTCGATCCCTACTTCTTAGTGGTTTGAAATTTGCACCACTGAAAATCTCGTTTCGAGCCGGTTAAAGTGGTATATTGGAATGTCAAACACGGTCAACATTTGGCGGAAACATGATTTTTAGCGGATTGACCAAGATTCAAATAAAAAATGTTGACCTGCGATAATTTAAGGCACCCGCATGCGCCTGTAAACCAAACATTTAACTTTGCGTGGCCTAAGTATCCATACACTAACTATATGTAGCAGACATTTAATTGGGTACTGCAGTGGAATGGCTGTTGAATACATTGGCTACAACGATATGATTGGTGTGTTCATCAACACACGCTGAAGCTTTCGTTGTGGTGACCAGGTCACCGGTCAGCGCAACAAGTCATTGCCCATAGGAGTTACCCTTATTCCCTAGCTAATCTAAAGCATAGCAGGACAATGATTAGAAACATCCGTCTCCTACCAACTTAGCTGATGAGAGATTGTGCACGTGCGTAACAGTTGTCACGTGCTATAACCATTGTTGCAACAAGCTTGGATACAAACTATAAAAGTTCATGCACTTCTTCTGCACATTTTTTTTTGCACCAATAAGTGTTCGGAGTTCCTTTTTGCGTAATAATTCAACTCTACTATAACTTCTTATACATATTTACAAGAAGACAGCGAAGGAATGCAAATACATATTTGTTGTGTTCTTTAAAACATAGAAATATTGAGCGAACCAGCCATAAATTATGCTTAAAAAAAAGCCCCAATGACTTGTAAATTAGTAAGTGCTAGAACAACTACTCCAAAGTGCAATAGTATTATAAATACCTATTACTCTTATGGGGTCTTTGTGTTTTGCATTTAAGTGTACCAGGCGGCCATCTTCTCCAGCAGTAATAATGTCATCATTTCTCGTTGTGAAGGAAGTACAAGGGCACTGTCTAAAACGTGGAGGTAGATCTTCCTCACGGCTGAACTTGTGAACTCGTTCCCACGTTTGAGTTAATTTCAACGTCTAACAAAAAAAAAACAATAAAAGGTAACTAATTAAGAGACCATATGTACACGTCAAAGGCTCTATTTGCACAAAGAAAAATCTGAACAAGTTGCTGGGACCTGTATATTAACAAGTACTTGCTGAACGCAAACAGCTCATAAGGACATGAAAATTCTCTCGTACGCACTATATTGCATTTAAAAATTAAGTGTTTTAATAATTCGTCTTCAATTCAGGTCTGGTAGATTAACTCAACAAAAATGGTTTTTAAGGCCACTTAAAAAAGAAAAGTTGGTTCTAGAGCCTTTTTCTCAAGAAATCTGTGCGGGCGGGCAGAATTTTATTTTTATTTTTTCATTTTTCAATCCTATATTTTTACGTACATTTTGGGTAATTATTTTTATTTTGGGAAAAATAAAGGAAACTGCCTCATAATTAAGCTTACCACATATCCATACAATTATTTAGCGACAAGAATGGTAATTTTATATTTCCATTTCTCACTAAGGACCATTTTTGATCTGTAACTGCTTTTTTTTGCCACGTCATTTCTTTTAATTTCCCGTCAAAAAAATCGGTGCAGGCGGGGCCTGAGAACCAACTTTTCTTTTTTTTAATGGAATAAAAGTAAATAAAAATTAATTGTTTTACATCCTCTTCCATATTGCAGAAAGCAAACAAAAAATCAAGGAACATGACAGGTTGACCCCAATCGGATCACTTCACTAAAAACTGACAAGTGCGTACGTAAAAATACAGCATTTTAAATGATTTATCAAAAGTCTTACGATGGTGCCAACTACCAATATATAATTGGTAGCTTAACTTGTCCATAGATTCTTTACCCCCCCCCCCCAAAAAAAATAAAAAAACACAAAACCTTCACCAATGTCGGTTGTCACTCGCCAAATTTATATCAAGCTAAAGCAGTCGTTGATTTCGTTTTGATCACGATTTGCAAAAATGGCGAGTGGCTCAAATTATCATGTATCAGCAACAGTGCCAGCTAAACAGTGCCAATGAAAATGAACAGTCTGTGATATTGCTTCGCACATTTGTACGGGAAAAATTTTCAGTGCTACAACTAACCTAATTGGAGAGTTAAAAGAAACCATGAGGTAAATGTGCGACAATTGTTCTGACAAACTCTAGGTGGTCTGAAAAAATATAGGCAGCAATCTAAACCCTTTAAATCATTTGTTCTACAAAAATACAGTAAAACAATTGAGCTCCAATTACAAATTTATTTAAAATCGCTAATTTTTAAATGGAATCATTTCCCCAGGTCTATAGGTACTCATGTGTTCCATTAATACAAAATGCATCAGCTCTGATCAGGGTTTCACATCCAATTATAAGATGTTTTTATGCGAATACCGTCGGCTAGTAGCCTTTGCTACAATCCCTGCAGATCTTCTGATAAACATCAACAAAGTTCGCTGGACTGATAAAGTGTTTATTAGGCTTCATGGAGCGGCTCCATAATTTATAATGTCTAGCCTATCTACAAAAAAAAAGTTGACCTGGTAGCATAGCGGGATCTGAAGAGGAATGGAGTTATAAAAAAAATGCAGGCTGAATTATACATTACCTCTACTATTGTAAACTTACGAATGTTCCAGACAGATTATTTTTGTATTTCTTGATTCAAAATCACATTTACTGGCCAAGTCGTTCCATTGCATCAATCCACACTTCACACTGTTTCTTTGATCTCCAGAGCATCATAAAACTGATGTACTGATTATCTGTACGCAAGTTAATTGCAATCGTTGCTCACAATTCGTTCATCATATTCCTTTGCAGATCTGCTTTTCATTTACATCATTCAGAATGTTATGACTTGTTTGTTTGCTTGCGTTTCTATATGCCTAGGCCTACTTATCCGGAAGGTGGCAGTAATACCACACGAAAAAATTCAGCAACCAAAGTAAGACACGTGATGAAAATCGCTCGCTGCGTTCGCTCAATCCATGCACCGGTTTCAGAAACGCGAAACTTACAGATCTGCTTTTTCAGCTAGTTGAAGCCTACCAATTTTGAGATCGATACAGTGTATTACTGCTACAACGTATGATGCAAAATATGTTGTCCTTTTACATTTTTTGTGTGACCTAGCTTCTTTCGGATTAGTTGCCCCATTGAACTTTGATTCATGAACAGTTTTCACAGCACTTTTACATGCATTTGAGGGTAAAAAAATTCACGTATACGGCGATAAAATAGGTCTATCTGAAGCATGATTCAATTATCTTTCATGTTGTGCTACTCTCATCACTGCAGGTGCCTTAGATCTGTAAGAGTCGAGGTACAAACAGCAACGCACGCAAACATATAACAGGGTTCGCACACATAAAACAAATTCTTTATAAGCACTTTTAAGGACTTGGACGCACTTTATAATGACCATTTGTAAGCACCTTTAGTAACAATAGAGCCTAGAAAGTCATGCTTCCAGTAACGTAGGGTAGGGTAGGTAGGTAAGATTTTAATAAATAAATGTTTTAATAATACTCAAATGCGCTAACCGTAATTTTTTTTAATGTAGTACTAAAAGTTGAGTAACACTGTTGAAAATTCAATTACACTTATAAGTGACAAATCCTTTTTTCAGACCAAAAATAAGCACCTTTAAGGTCCTTACAAATGCCAAAATTAAAATAAGGACTTGTAAGCACTGTAAGCACCCTGTGTGAACCCTGATATAAGTTTTTAATACGTAGATTAATTTTCAAATGGTTTCGCATTAACAAGATGAACGCTTTTTTTTATTTTCATCTTCGTTTGCACAGTTTACGCACAATTTCAAAATGACATATCTTCACCAATATCTTCTGCAAATTTTCGAAAGTCAGTTATCTGGAGATGTAGGTGCTCACATGACTGTCTTCACATGGCAACAACAGATAATTCACGCACTACGTCATGTTCGATAGTACGCTTTCTAAATTGGCGGCTTGGAGCTGCGCTCTACCACTTGTAATGCCGGTTCTCACGCAGCTCACTATTTAATTCATTAAAGAGCATAAACTGTATTCTAGGATTGGATGGAACCTGGAAATTCATCAGTTCAACACTCTCTCAAACTTGAAGCAGACGAAGTTGAAAGATGTTACCCGAGTTCAAAACAAACCTTGGAGTGCCTGAAGAAGCGCTTTTGAAAGTGAGCGGTTTTTTTAAGAGTTTGAATATTAATATGAGTGACTTTTCAAAGTATAACAAGTTAACAACCAACAGCTTTTTTCGGACATAACGAATTGATAACAGTTTTAACTATAGTTTAAGTTAAAGTTTGTTTGCTAAATCCAATGGTTTTGTTAGAAATTTACGCACAAATTCAAAAGTAAACAATAAAAAAATAGTTCATAAATAAAGAAGAAATCACAAGGTCAAGGGTAAATGAAGCAAGCAGTCTGCATTAAAGACTGGCCTTGTGAGGATACGATACACTAATCTGAGAAAGAAAGAAAAGGCAACTGCCCCGACTGGGACTCGAACCCAAACGGGACGTCCTGGGTTCGAGTTCCTGTCAGGGCAGTTGCCTTTCTTTCTTTCTCGGATTAATGTATCATATCTTCACAATGCCAGTCTTGAATGCAGACTGCTTGCTTCATTTAAAAAAAA
>JAHWFP010258464.1:0-26241 GCA_023313725.1 Lithobius niger | reverse complement strand
ATGTTTACACGCCTAGTGTGTGACGTAGTGATTCTTCGTGCACTTCAAGTCACATGACTTGGCGCTTTTGAACGAAAGCCAAGTGAGGTAGTAGCTGCCTTTCTCGAGGTACGCAGCTTCAATCCCAGTTAACCTTGTTCTGAGCTTATCAGGAGAAATGGCGAGTGATGAACGCATTTATCTATTCCACCAAGTAGATTTGCTACCGAATCGGTAAAGGAAAGGACAAAACGAGAATTGGATCAACAATGAGGTTTATCCTATGTTTACCGCAAGAAACTAGGATTAAAGAAGGGGTGGGGCAGGGGTGTCGGGATCCTGACATGGTGATGGACAAAACCAAAGGCGGAGAAGAAATTAAATTGCGGATTGAGTTTCAGACGTAAATTCTCGTAGCAGACATAAGGCCTAAGGAAAAAAATGTTTAGCTGCAGTAACAATTAAATTATAATTAGGGTCGGTCGAGAGAAGCTTTCTTTTTCTTTTTTTTTTTTGATGGTAAGCTGTTTCTGTACAGTAACGCCGTTTTTCATTCCCGCATAATGCTAAAACCACAGATTAAAGAACAACCGCCATGTGGGGCGGTTGTTCTCTAATCTGTGGCTAAAACATTAAGTCACAAATTAGGCTACATGGAAAAAAATAACGGTTGGGAGGAATAATGAGATCGGTCGCAGGGGCGTAAATTTACTGTCCGAAGAAAGGAGGGGGGGGGGGAGATCTTCTCCCCCCCCCCCCTCCCCCCCCCCAAAAAAAAAAGCTATACATAATGACCGGTCCCGAAGCATGCCTCCTTGAAATAGCCAATAAATTAATATACGTAACATAGTCGGCAACGATAGGACGTAAATTTCGACATCAACACATAATAAAGACCCCCAAAATCTTTTATTTGGTCAACTTTGTTCAAATAAAACTAACGTGTGAGTATTTTACCGCAGCAACAGACAGGAGACATTGATGATCATAACGTGCAGTCATCTGCGCCAGTGTTTGTTTACCTCTAGTCGCTCCATCTTTGCCTTTTAGCATTTGTACGATGTGTCGCATGGCGCGGCTCCGAAATGAGTATGATCTAGCGTCGGATGTGACGTCATGCTTGTTTCACGGAGCAATGCGCGCCGCGGTCGTGTGAACTATATTTTAGCGCAGTTGACGTATGAGTAAAGCGGCCAGGACGGAGGGATTTATGTGCCTTTAATCAGCAGAGCCAGTGTTACAATTAAAAGCAACGTTTTTTTCATAGCTACAATTTAAAGTAACGTTTTTTTTTCATTCTTCGTGCGCTTGCTATGTCTTTATTTTATTTTATTACACTTAGGAGTCTTTTATTGCACTTAGCCCACACGCTACGGTGCCTAAACCATGCGCAATGGCTGTTTACCGTGACGTCACCATGAGTTAGCCAATGACGAACGAGAACAACGGCTGTTTGGCCGTCTGATTGGATTAGCCCAGTCACGTGATATGCACGTCACAGCAAACAGCCATTGCGTGTGGTATAACAATTCTTCGTGCGCGTGTTATGTCTTTCGTCTAAATGTTGATAGTTCATGCCAGGGTGGTTCATGGGTAAAATGAAAGAATCCGTGTTTCAGCTAAACGCGTATAGTAGTTTTAAACCAAACTAAGCTACGTGCTTAATTTCGAAGCCTCTATTAACAGCTTGTTGGCAGCTATTAACGATAGAATGGCTTATTTATTTCGCAGATACAGGCTTTCAGAGCTGAGCGCAATTGTTTCAAAGTAAACAGCTACAATCGTTGCGTGCGTGACCGTTGTTACTCGATAAATGAACAAAAATTATAATTGCAACAATTATTATTAACCCGTGTGCCCCCCTTTTGTTATTAAAGATAACATACAGGAATTATTTCAAAGTTGACAGAAACAATCACGAATATCTTGCTTGCATACTGAATGCTGACTTACTTAGTTATAGGATTTTTTAAAAAGAATTTTGGGGCTAAGCCAAAATCTCGACGAAATGTCCTGTTAACCTTTAGTTGCATGAATTAATTTCTGATACTTTTTTATATGGGTCGGTCGTGGGATTCGAACCAGCATTTGCTTTGATTGGAGTAGAAAACGCTGACTGATCGGCCAATGCTGCTCGCTTTCCTTGGATCCTCCACACAAAGTTCTTTCACGTTCAGTTAATTGTTGCCATCTGACAACACCAAGAACAAAGATAGGACGGTTGTAGCAATGTCGGGGAGAAGATGAGGGTAGAGGAGGAGAAGGGAGATGTTGGTGGGGAGAAGGGGGAGGGGAAGAGGGAAGGGGAAGAGGGGAGGGAAAGGGAGGATAAGAAAGGGAGACCACACTATTTGCTTACTGAATGCGCGCATCAAGCAGAAGGGGGAATGTAGGCAGGTACCGAGAGGGGACGGGGTGTTTTTTTTGTTGGGGGGAAGAAGCGGGGTTATTAAATGTATAACCAAACACAAGGGGTCCTGGGGAGAAAGGTGGGGAGGTATACGGACCCTACACTTCTGGAGGGTGGTCAGGGGGACTGGGAGGGAACGGGGGGTGTGCAGGTTTGGTGGGGGGGGGGAAGAAGTTGAAAAAGCCAGGATGCGCCAGAGGGTGTGCAGTGGGCAGGTTGATTGGGGGAGGGGACCACACACTGGGGGTGCGGAGAAGCGCAGGGAGGTATACAGACCCCGGAGGGTGTGCAGTGGGGTGCGGAGAGGGGGGGGAAGGCAGTCGGGGGACCAGGGTCGGGGCTGGGGAGTGTGGGTTGGGGGAGGGGGAAGAGGAGAGAAATTGAAAGCACCAGTTACTTTGCTAACACGACGAAACACCTGGAGAAGCTAAGTCCAGGATATTCAGTCACCGTGCAGCATGCTCGGGTTCAGCTAGAAAATAAATAAACAAACAACTAAGCCTACACACCAATTTATGCTTAAACTAAATTTACACAGACCGCTGTAAATTGTGTAAAGCTGAGAAGAAAACAAACCAAACATCGGAAAATCGTACTCTTTGGAAATAGCTACCCTTACGTACTAACGTTTCGCCGGAGTGGAGTGACCCGCATTAGAACTGGCAATCCAATCCGTTCCTTGATCACTAACATGGTGCCTTTGACGATATGCCCTTTCCTCCACTTGCATATATATAACTCACTGAACCCGTTCTTAAGGTTATAGCTGTGACCATGGCTCCATTCGACGGGAAGGGTCACGCAGCTACGACGAAATCGTACTGTACTACTTTAGCGACAGGTCCGGCATGACCACTGGGCACTCGTCAGCGTAACTGGACGCATCACGTACGGCAGTGGAATGCTGCTTTATTGCAATAAACCTTGCATGCCAGACTTATCTCACAATTTGCCTAGCTCTCCAAGCAACTCACTGTTGCCCCGAAGTATACATAATGTTGTCTTACGCCAATTCTTGTACAATAATGTAAAAGTGCTGTTAAAGGCGTCTGTTTACCATTTAGATACCATTGCCCATATTCTAAAAACAGCATCCACGTTCCAGATTCTCTGTCATCTAATAGGCTGATGTGGGTCACGTGACCTTGGTTTAGTTATGAAAATCGCGGCACTGATGCGAATAATGTTGTTCCTTTTTTAAAATTACTGCTATTTTCTTTATATTGCTCGAAGATTCTACGATGCTGCATCTAGAAGTCGAAAAGGTGAAAAAGCGCCTCTAAAGGCCGGTAGCCACCAAATTAGCATGCAGCTATCGAGTTCTCTCTCGGAGGAAACAAAGCTTTCAACGCAACAAATAAGCCACGTGACTCCTTAATTATTGAGTAAAAATTTGGTACGCCCTCGTGCACCTGGAAACAAGCTATAAAGATTAACGATACCGATGTCACTAGATGGCGCCAGGAGATTTTCTATATATTTTTCCGTGGCGCCATCTAGTGACATCAGTATCTTTGATCTTTATAGCTTGTTTTCAGGTGCACGAGGGCGTACTAAATTTTTACTCAATAATTAAGGAGTCGCGTGGCTTGTTTGTTACGTTTAAAAGTTTTGCTTTGTGCGTTCCTTTGCTTCCTGCGTGAGAGAACTTGATATGCATACATGCTGCAATGCTAATTTGGTGGCAACCGGCCTTTGACCTTATGACCGACATTGTAAGCTCGAGGGTCATCATACCAACAATGTAACCATGCTATTTTAGGGCAACAATTGCCTGACCCACAACCTTTATTCCAATCCAAATAAGGCAAGGGTAAGGGCTATTTTTGATTTCTCGACTAGAAATTGATTATTCATAGTTATCACCGTTCCTACAGGGGGTTGCAACTGTTTTAGAAAACAATGAATTCCAAACCTTCACACTCTGCATTCCTTCCGGTGCTTGGCTGATGCCGGTAACGCGAACATGGCACCAGCAAACTTCTGGTTCTCGTCTGAATGAGATTCGCGACAGGCCAATTCTACACTCTATGTATTTATTTTATTTACAAAATTATTGTAACGCCCTACAAAGAGCATAACAGTAATTTCAGATTAAAACAATCATTAAAAAAAAAGAAGAAAAATGGCGGCACACCTTGCACACCGTTCTCGCTTGTGCTCTCGCCTGAATGAGATTCGTGAGATACACATTACACAATTCTTCATTCCAGCCGTAATCATCCTAGTTGTGCGACGATGGCAACGCATACTGAATATATGCCACAAATGTGAAAACGCTGTATATCTTAAAAACGACGCAAACATCAATTTATAAAATCGAACAGCTATTGGTAAATTAGTTCAAACGTTTGCGTGTACTAGGATAAATTTTGTAAACAGTATCACAATTTAGCTGGTACTCATCGGACTTAAGTTAAGCCAACATTTTCGAGTTACTGTGACTGAATTTGCGCACCATGTTCAATCTTAATGGTGGCTGCCATCCCATAGTCTTAAAGCGGAAGTATCACATCTGGCTACGCCTTAAATCGTGAAACTGCTTGTCCGGTAAACGCAGTTTACCATATGTCGTCCTAGGTTCCAACCACCCCTACAACCAATTCATCAGTCATTTCTGCCCGATGTCAACCCCAGTCCTGCACTACGTTATTTCTCGTCTAGGATTTTTCCTTTTTTTTTGTTCTCTTTCTTGATATAGGCCTACTATAGGCCTACACGTGACGTCATCTAATAGCGTCTCAATGTACTACTGCAATATTACCATGGTCAGTAACCTACCAGGCCCGACCTAAAACGATTTTAAGGGGATTGACAAAATGGCTGCCACGGAGCAACGTTGACGACTGGGTTGCTAAGCGACGGAGGTGCAGTCGTCCGTCCAGCCAGCCGGTAAAACATAGTTTGATCGTAGTTGGGTGACGACATATCTTGGCAGCTAGTGGAAGTTTTTCTTAATTATAATTGTAATTTTACGTAGATTTCCGTGACGAATTTTAATTTTCTATAAAAGTATTTTTAAATAGTTTTTTAAAGTTATCACTCCAGCCACAGTTAAGCTAATTATCTGGACTTGGAAAAAAAAAGCGACATATTCGTGAGCCAGAAAGTGTTTCATGAGAAGGAACGTTGGTATTCTTTTAACTGTTAAGAGTCGCCCTCGGCTGACAGAGAGCGGCAACAGGACAAATCAATCGCATTAGTGGCACTTACGGCAGCCATACTGTCCAATCTAGTCGGGTATGCTATTTTTCATCAAAGATCCGGCCGGGTAGAGCCCTGATGGCATGTAAGGAAAATATAATTCATACATTAACTTAACCTGACTTTTAGATTCATACATGTACATTAACTGTACAAACAATTGATCTTCGGTAGAGTCTTACAATAGATTGGATAAAAATAAGTGCAAAGGCCTTATACACTTTTACCGCATGGGGCAACCAAAGATTTTGTCACCCCCCCCCCCTCATACTTTATATGAGGATCTTTTTGTTTGTTTGTTAATTTAACCGTATTTGGCCGCATTTTTTAACGGTATTTGGATTTTGCCGCCCTGGGCTATATAGCTCCCTAAGCTCCCTTCCAAGTACAATACTTTCAATGCGTAGCGTAGTTGTCTGTGTTAGGTAGTGAAGGTGGACAAGAAACTGACAAAAAATAATACATCCGTAGAAATGTTATACAGTACACAAGGTTGCTAAATACGTCAGATCCTATTTGACGTAGCTCGATCAGTGAACGGTTTAAAAAACAAAAAACAAAAAAAACCGACGTCCTGTTCTCAAAATTAAAATTTAACAGTTGCGTGGACGTCGACGCAATTGAGCGGGAAATATTCCCTTCAAGACCAGGGATTCTTCCCGTCTGGACTGAGGTCGTATATTTCTGACCGATCCTGTTTTGTGAATATATATAACGGCGGTATGGGTCTATACCAAGACACTTCAACTTAAAGCGACTACCAACGCGATAGATGTATCGGAACTGGAGAGTGCGTTTGGACGTAGAGATTGAACACTTTGAAAAGCATGAAGTGCATCATAATTTTCGTTATTTTGTCCGTAGTCTTACCGACGTGCCAGTGCCGGTGTACCAGACGATTGAGACATCAGAGTTTAGACACTTTAAACGTAATAATTACGGGTAAAGAAACTGAACCTATTGACATTCTCCGCCATTTTGACAATCCCGACAGCGAAGCGGACTTATGCGAGTCCCAGGAAACGATTGTCAACACAACAAAGGACTTCAGCGTGCAATTTATGTCCGTTATTTGCTCAAGCACTGTTCCGAAGTACCCCACCAGGCATATCTGCCAACAACTGACTGTTAATGTGACTGTTTTCACCAGACATTTTGCCAGCCTCGATTTTCTGGGAGAAAAGCAAATAGAACCTGATCACGTGGTCGTGGGAGTGGCCTATATTATGGCCCCACAACCCCAAAAATTTCTAGAAGCAGAAGACATGGAACTACCGGGTAAGATAAGATTTATTAAAGGCACATTCCGCCTGCCGCATAACAAGCCACGCGCAGATCGCCTCCGTGCACGTTACCAACGCCAAGGTCAACTGAAATATTATACGAATCAGCATCAAGTTAATGATTGTGTCGTTACAAATCGGAATGATTTTCGTATTTTAACATCACAATTTATAATTTTTTTAGGCTAGTACATTATAATTTTTCTTCGGCGATCTACTGGCCTAATTCATTTTAATTTTTACCGTATTAGTCTTTTAGATTTTTTATGTCGTAGTAATTATTAGCAAACGATTAAAATTAGTACATGCGCACACACAGATGAAACTTCAAGGTTATTTGTAGGAGAGCAAAGGATCATATGCGTGTAGGATACAGTAAATATAGATCCCTAATATTCAACTGATAATCTCCTAGACGCCACATTTAAAAACCTTTTTTTAGCAAAGGAAAGACTAACGGTAAGTAAATAGACCTTTAGGGCCGTACTTGATGTGGAGGATCGAGAAAAATGGTGCTGCGAGAAATGTCCCTTTAAAATCAGCCTAGACTATTGGTTCCCAGTAAGGACAGTAGGTCACTATTCAGCCAACTACTCAGTATTCAACCTGTGCTGGAGTCCGTTTTGTTAGATCAAAGCAGATAACGTAGGAAACCAACAGCCAATCAAAATTAAGCACTGAAAGAGCTTGGCCTGCTTCGCGCTAAATTAAAGTAAAACTAAAGACGCGTCTCTCTTAGTGTTGAGCGCGAGTCAATACAATGGGCCTGACTCATACGGTAAGTATGCAAGAAAAGAAGTGAGGAGGAGGGAAAGCAATACGTGACAGCATAACAACAGCGATCCCCCTCTCTGGTTTCATTGCTTCGCTCTGAAACTTGGCTTATAGTATAGCATTTAAGTGGGAAAATCAGTAAAATTATGCGTGCGGTTGTGTGGTTTTTCGTCAAAATCAATCTGACGTCATTGGCTCGATACCGTTCTAATCACTATTAATGAAATTAATGTAGAACGAAAAGACAAACACACAAATCGACATTTACAAGCACGGTGCATAACGTGATGGTTGAAGAATAATGTAGCCAATATGCAAACCTCACGAATCTTGACAGTTTTTTATCCTTGAAATAGGTATTTGCGAAAAATACCGAAAATTAAGTGTTAGATTTAATTTTTTTTTAATGTATTCACAAAATATCTCTTGACTGTGTGGAATAGTTACTGTGTCGGTTGTCGATATCCATTGTTGTGCCAAGAAAGTTTTATTTTTACTGAAAATTTTTGTTGCATTCATGATTTACGATTCTTTTTTTTTTTTTAATTGCAGTTCGAGAGGATTAACAGTAAGAAGGAAGAAGATTTTGATCAATCAGCGGCCAACTGGGGACGTGTCAATGTGGCTTAGAAGGATAGCTTCCGCCTCTCATCTCAGGGATTAGTGGATTATTTACCACTAATCCTGCTGGTATGGCTTTCCGTCCTATTTACGAACTTAGTTTTTAGCTGAAAGGCTTTTAAATAGGACTGAAAGTCAAATTGGATGGCAAACAAATACAGATGGAAACCTATTTACGTTGCCCTTTGGACTTAGGTGTACGAGTGCCTGAGCGGGAATTGAACCCACGACCTTAAAGACCAAAGGTCGAAGCTTTACCGCTAAGCCATACCGACACGGCCAAAAGGAAACAGCCATAGGCAGCATTTAACATGCGACACAAATCCATACATACGCATATGTATTCTTGATTTCCAGCTTTATTGTATGTTCTTTTCGGTTCATTTCGTGTGATTTGTGCAGCAATATGCTTATATGTATTTGTATGTGCATGTTAGCTTATATGTGTGGGTTAGATGCTGTCTATGGCGCTTTCCTTTTGGTCGTGTCAGTAAGGCTTAAAGGTAGACCATCGAACTTTGGTCTCAAAGTTGGGAGTTCAATTTGCGCTCAGGCTGTCGGACATTTAAGTCCGAAAAGCAACAGCAATAGATTTTCATCTGTATTTATTTACTTAGGAGTTTAAGCGCACTGTTTTATGCTTAGATCTTTGCCAGAATAAACCATCTTATGCTTGTCGTCAATCAATTTCATTTTGTCAGTTTTTCTTATTTTGCTTTACACGATTGTTGAGCATAAACAAATCGATTCGTGAAAAACGACCTGGCTTGATAAAATGAGTCGGGGCCCAGTAAAATTGGGAAGCTCATGCCTGCCACTGAAGAATCTTCAACAGGAAGAAAACCATTCGGGGTATTGGGGTCTGGTAAACGCGAGAAGCGGCCAGAGTTAACTTTCTTTACAATTTTTAGGCCTATCCCTCCGCTCCCCCTCCCCCCCCCCCTTCTCTTTTTTATTTTGTAGAGCCTTATGTCAGCCGAATCGGCTCTATTTAGAACACTACCAGATTTTTGTAGAGAAAAAGAAATCTGGTAAAGGGAGGTGCCATCCGGGATTCGATCCGGGAAACCTCCGATCATCGTCGGGACCGAAAGATTCTCCAGAACTAGCCAGAATACACCCCATAGCCACTGAGGGAGCATGGTAGCCTCTCACGCAACCCTGGCTGGCAGTCCTGGCAGGGACTTTGCCAAGATCCCCTTTCCAGGGGTTCGACCAGATCTGCAAACCTGCAGCAACCAGGCTGAACTCTCTTACCACTCACGTTTTGCTTATACGCCGGTAGTTGTTATTGAATTTATTTTTACAGATAGAACGGCTATTTGCTTATGAATAAAATTTGCTAGCTGCATGAACAATACTGGGTGTTCTTCTGCCAGAAAATGTCAGAGTACCGACCCGCATTGACTATCTGATTATAAATCCGCATCCACTCTTCTATGAAAAGGAAAGCAAATATTAGAATTATCAAGTACGTAACTCTACATTCTTTAAACACTAAAATGATTCTCTATCACCATAAAGAATGATGTTATGTTAAATAATTGAAACATTTCCAGGTTCGCTTTTGATGCCGTCACAGTCGATGCAGGCGCGTTGCATGCGTTCTGGGCGTGCATGCGCAGTGTTTTTTTTTTCTTTTAAAGGTTGCAGTAAGAAAGTTGTGGTTTTACTCTGCATGACTGGAACTATTATAAAGTAAATAGCAGTCGTAGCCGGCTTCGCCCGGGGTTTTGTTTTGTCCGTGGTTGTTTCGCAGTTTTCGCTCAGTAGTGCGACGGGTATTTTTTTTTCCGTGTAATACGCTCCCTTTCATCCAATCCTCTCCTTCCCATCTTCTCACCCCTTTTCTTCCATCATCTCCTTTCCTTCTCCGTTCAACTCCTATACACCTACCTGTCCCTCCCCTTCCCTACCTCCCTCTTGTTACACGTAGTTGTATTTGAATGGGTAGTTGAATCAAATACTTCCCTTCTGTCTGTTGCGAGATTTGGGCCAATAAAATTGCTACGGTGTCTATCCCAAAAAAGTACGTTTTAGGTTCAGTTAATGGGTAATCATATGCTTAAGGGTAACAGACGCAATGCCGCCTTATTTTGTAGTATTAGAATGCTAAGAGCAGAGCTGACAGACGCACTGCCCCTTACACGGGCATTTCCCGTTCAGGCCCTCCTCCCCATTCCCAGTTTATCGGTTTGGCTTGAGCAATCTGAACCGTGTGAGAAATAACTGTCCTTCGTGCATGACGTCATTTAATACATGGCTCTGTGCTGATCGCACAGAGCAAATTGTTAGTCCAGGCAACAATGTGCTTATTTCAACTTCTTTTCAAGGCAACAGCGTACCAGTTTCAGCTTAAAGACGGCCAAAGAATTGACACACTCGCACGTTTTCATTGTTCCACTTTCAGGGGTCGTCGTTGCGGTTGCTTCATTTCTGCTATGAGACTTTGGTTTATAATGTAAGATCATTTTAAAAACAGGTTTCGCCTTAACCTTGAAATGTTTAATTATCATGCTAGTTGATACGAAAGCAAATTAGCAGACACGGAGGTTCCAATTGCTTGGCGTTGAATTCTTTTTGCAGGGTAGCAATGCATTTCTCGTGACCCTCACCAGTGTATTCGAAACTATTCTTAAGTTTCACGGAAGAAGGTCAAAACTCTTACAACAAAAGTTCTTTATTGTTGAATTCTCTTATATTTTATCCTCCCACGAATTTAGGGATAGAACTAGGGCGGTATGTGATCGCCTTCAAACCTCCAACTTTTTTTTTTATTGATTAGTGAAAACATTGTTATGGTTTAAAAATACAATTCGCAGAATTTCGAACGCAAATTGATGTGATTGTATAACGGAAAGGGGAAAACATGCCAAACAGCAAAAATTATACACTGGCAATAACGTAGTACACTAAGCCACCTATATGCACTAAGTTTCGTCGAAGTGGCATGACCCGGATTCGAACTGGCAACCCAATCCAATTCCATCTCACTGGCATAATGCCTTTATTGAGGAGGTAACAGTGAAGGAGTGGGCGTATGGATAAAGGCGTTATGTCAGCAATCTGGGAACGGACTGGTTTGCCAGTTCGAATCCCAGTCATGCCACTCTTACAACATAAGCGCATAAATCTGGCTTACTACTACTACGCTATTTCTAGTGTATGATTTCGCTGTTCGGCTTGTTTTCCATTTTACTTTCTCAAAAACAGTTCAACCCGTGAAACATTTACACGGATTCACATACAAAAAAAGATGAAATCTGAATAAATAAAAGATTTAGCGAGGCACGTAAATTCGACTAACCATTAAATCACCATAAGTCCTTCTTAAGTTTTCACGAATACTGTTACTGTAAATAGGACTGGAAAAATGAAGGAAAATGAAGGACACCTGTAGACAGTAGGCTAAATAGCACACACGTCATGACGTAAACCGTGTTTACGTCAGTCTTACTTACGTGCTTCCCCTAAGGGAATCTCAATTCGACGGTAATCGTCCGTTAGGGTCGAAGAATGTAAACAGGACAGAGAGCCAACAATCTTGTTTTTTTTTTTTTAACTTTCACCTCAAATACTAAGGAAGAAGAGATAGATAGATATTAAAATGTGGCCAATAGAAATACGTTTGCAACTTTCTACCACTTTTCCCGCGCCGACCCACTTCCGCAACCTCTAAAAACAAGTTCATGGCTATTTTGAGACATTCCACAATTAGATATCTACCGGTTTGAGCGAGCCACAGTGGTACATATCTAACATTCTGCCCACGTCCCGTCAATGGGAATAATATTTTTTTTTTCATTTTCGTTTATTTTAATGAAGTTACGATGAAGTTTTAATGAAGTTTTTCCTCCTTTTCATCGAGCTTGTTTATCTTTTTCCATTCACGACGATTTAGCACCGTTACGATGATTGCCAGTCAGTGGTACTTTCGAAAAAGTAACAATTAAGAATCGATTCATTAATTTCTGGAGAGGCGTGAAGCAGGATCCTCCGACTAATACTATCATTTGTTCCGGATGACGGACACACAGGCACCGGGACAATTAGGCATCGGACACGTAGGCACCCGAATTTGGGAACTGGACAAATACGCACTCGGATATTTAGGCATCCGGACATATAGACATCGGACATCCCTCAAATTCTGTACCGTTTGTTTTAAATCTGGGACTCTCGGTCGTGTGGACCGTTGGCGGGAGTTTTTGCATTTTTTCCCGAATTTTTTGTGTGGCGTAATAATGTTCCATATTACGCTGCCGCGCCCGCTGCGGCTAACACATAACATCAGAGATGCTAGTGTAATAAAGATGGCAACAATCTTTAGCAGTTTTGAACGCTACGAGCATTTTATAGCAAACTTTTTTTCTTCCCCCAACCTTCCAATTTGAGGACAATCCATCCCAATTAAAAAAATAATTTTAACTTGGTGCCTATATGTCCGGGTGCCTATATGTCCGGGTGACTATTAGTCCGAGTGCCTATTTGTCCGAGAGCCTAAATTGGGATGCCTAAGTGTCCGGTGCCTAATTGTATGGTGCCTATGTGTCCGCCTATGTGTCCCACCGTTCGTACTGAGTGCTGACCCCATGCGGCCGGCTAGTGTCCGTTTTTACTTTTACGGGAAAGGTACAGTAAAATTGACGCTCTGTAGTTTTTTACCTAATAAATATTTGCAAAAATATCTCTTGCGCTGCGAATAACAAATGAGTGTCAAGTCGCATGAACTAGCATTTAAACGAACTTAAAATGAGGAGAGCACTTTATTTTTCGAGCCAAGGCCGATTGAAGTAGCAATTGCGTGTCTTGCCTCCCGATTCTACGCCAGTTCTCGCGCGTACCAGGAATTTAACGCCTCATAGCACTGTTTTGGTAAAAGGATTTTGGCGATGTTATATCAAATGGCTTGGAGGCAGGTGCTGAAACCTGCTGCTTCTCTCGCAGACGGCCTTGTGAAAACGGTGAACCACAAAGCGAGCCTTACAAGGTGGGCTCCCATGTTACAACTGTTAATTTAAAAAAAAAAAAAAACGGAACTCATCTTTCCACTCGCCTTGTCACGAATTATCTCACTAGGTCGGAATGAATCACTTTTTTACATTAGGCAACCAAAAGTTCCCAAAGAACGTCTACACAAATCTAAGTTATACCTTGGCAACAAATTTCACAATAATCAGCCTGTTAACATCAAAGAAATTACTAATCAGCACATGTTTCCGAACCATCTGTTTGGGTGGTTGATTAACCAGGACAGAAATAGTCTAGAAACCAAGTTTAGCATTGTGAGCTGAAATTACCATTACCTTTCTTACAAACTTTGATGTTTTGCAACCTTTTTTTTGTCTTGTTTGTTTTGTTTTTGGTTACCAATTTATTACTAAGTATTTGACAAAATTTCGTTCGTGTTTGTTTTACTCGAATTTTCTTTGGGATTAATTTAGATATTTCACTCCTCTTTGTATTCTGCTTTTATCTCCCTTTTCATAAATTTGTTGCGTATGTATATATTTATTTCGATGTTGTTTTATTTTGGCGCCTATCCTTTGATTTTGTGTGCGAAAGTGCCACTTCAATTGTTTTTCTTTATCTGCTGCTCTCAAACCACACGCGAGCATTAGCTCTTGTGGAATGAGTGTTTGCTTAAAGCAACATCCCGCCTGCCTTATAACTTTCAGCCTGCCCTATAACAGCCATGTGCTGATCGCCATCCGCGTAAATACCATCGCCAAGGTCAACTGATAGAGTAGCTGCGCTTCTGGCAGCGAAGAACGCAGCTGTCGTCTCAGTTGGCATTGCGTCTAATAGACAAACCAGCATGAACGCACTGTGTCGTCATAAACCGGAATGATTCTCGTATTTTAACATCGCAATTTATAATTTTTTATGCTAGTGTCTAATAATTTTGCTTCGACAATCTATTAGAATAATTTTAATTTTTACCACATTAGTCTTTTAGATATTTGATCTCATGGTAATTATGAGCAAATTAGTACGTGCACACACAGAGATGAAAGGTCATGGTTATTGTAAGCGCTCAAAGGATCATATACGTGCGTCCTGCAGCAAATATAGTAAACAATTATTCAACAAAAAATCTCCTAGACTCCATGTTTTAAAACGGATTATTACCAAGGGATTGACTCACGGTAATGAAATAGACCTTTGAGACCATAATTGATGTGGTGGATCAAGAAAAATGGCGCTGGAAGGAATGTCCCTTTAATTTTGTAATTTATTGTGGTTGAATAAACTTACTTACTCCTGAGCACGTGCATGGCATTCATTCTCCCTAGATAGCAATAAATGCAGGCTTCAATTTACCGAATGCCTTTAATTATCACCCGGATAAATTTCCTAGCGATAAAATTAACGGGGGCAAGGGGGGGGGGGCTACATCGCAGTAAGGTCACTGGAGGTTTGCGGCAAAATTGACACAGATTCCCGTCGCCCCACGACATAACTGCAGTAAAACAATTACCAGAATTGTAAATCACCAAAATCAGCCAACATATTCTCTCCCACCAACCCCCTCCTTTTTTTGTGTGAAGTGCCCTTTTGTTAGATTAAATTCCGAAGGAAAATCACTGAAATAAAGGCAAAAAACTGTTAAGGCAAAAGCTATTATTTATTCGTGGACTACAATATTGATTCAGGGGTCCAAGCTCAATGTGGATTGGGCTAGTTTTTTTTTTTTAAGACAGCTGTTTATTTAGGCCTCCGAATACACGGGTCGAAAAAATAAGATTTTATTTACAACTTTATTATTTACATCTTCCGTTGAAAATGTTGCTTTTTTTCTTTTTTTTCAATGCTCTTTACCTGCAAGGGAGGGGCGCCAAAAGAAGAAATACCGTATTTTTTTTTGTTTTGTTAGAATATCGTTGTAAAAAGGCAGCCATTTCGTGATAAAAGCTTCTAGGTGACAATAATCTCGATTAGTAATTTTAACAGAGCGATAAATTCAACATTACACGAGACTTATCGATACTTTTTGACACGTGTCGATTAATAATTCATGCTTGTCGAGAGAGAGACGAAACCGAGACACGACCTTGAAAAGTCGAGATCTTATTTCTACCGAGTCCCCCACCTCAAACCACAGTAGTGATGTCATCCGTAATAATAACTGCGTGCCCTGCCGTACGGAAACGAGCTATTAGAGATTTCACACAGAATATTGTTTGTGTGCCGTGCCGTGCCGTGCCGTGCGTAAGTTCGCAACAAGCGGCAATCGCGGAATGGCACAGCCTGGTTAGGCTCACCACACGTTACTATTCCATTTGAAATCCGAACGAGCGCTGTGCCATGCTGCTGGAAATGCTGACAATGCTTCCTTAGTGTAATTCAAAAATTCTGCCACCAGTTTTGCCCACAAACAAAAAAGGCCTTTAGCTCACGGCCACTTGAAATTTAAATCGTCTGAAACCAAATCGCGCTGGCCCTCCACAACCTGCTAAAGTGGGCTAACCAGGTCCAGCCGCGGCCAGCGCGCGACGAATTATACCGTATGAAATCAATAATTTAATGTCCTTGGGTTTTCTTCAGATGAGCCATTCGGCGCCAGCCTGCCTCCATCTCAAAAAATGGGTGTAGCATATCATCAGTAGTAATAGCCCTAGAGCTTTTGTGGATAATACGGCTACTGTTTTCGCACGAAGCCTGTAACCTGACATTAAAACTAACGAATGCTAATTATTTTGCAATTATATCCCAAGCACGTAGCGAGAGGGGTATAATTTCAAATTAATTAGCATGAGTGCGAAAACGTTTTTAGCCGTATTATCCACAAAAGCTAGAAGGCTGTTTTATGGGAGTATATCCAAATTCAAAATAAATAATAACAAAAGGACTAAACATGCTTTGTGCTATTATTAATATTTATAACGTAATGTTACGTTTTATTAGCTTACCAGTTTATCTGTTCAGAAAATTATTTGTCTCCACCGACGATGGAGTTAGGGCACGTTTACGCAACCACTCGCTTTTGCATTCTCGCAGCTAGAAGCTAGAAATTACCTCAAATTCCAACATGGCGGCGGTTTTATGTCTGTCGCCTCGCAACGAAAACAGCAATTAACGTGAGTTCAGAAGCGTTTGGGAAAATTGTTTCGTCATGAGGTATTCTTTATATTATTGGCACGGATTATAAGACTGCAAGTATTTACTCAAACGATGGTCGGATTTAGCTAATCCATTTAGCGTTGTTACCATGCCAATGTCACCTTTGCCATCGCGATTGAGTTCTAGCTGCGAGAATGCAAAGGCGAGTCGCTGCATAAACTCGCCCTTACAGACGTTGCTGCCTCGGCGACTTTCTTCCTTTAAACCAAGGCCTGCTGAGACTCAGCAGGCCTTGCTTTAAACACGCTGCGTAAAAAACGCATTGGTGAAATCTGCCGAGAGATGGCGCTGTGTGTGTTCCTGCACTAATTTTTAATAGTTTGCTAAAAATTACCATGGGATCGAAAAACTAAAAGCCTTATACGGTAAAAATTAAAATTATTTATTCCAATAGATCGCCGAAGAAATTATAGTATACTAGCCTAAAAAATTATAAAATGTCATGTTAAAATAAGAAAATATTAATTAATACGTCGAGTTTTCTAGCTGGTATATATGCGAGTCAAAAGTGACAACCATAATTAGAAATTGGCGACTGTTTTAAGCTTAGGTCGGTAATTGCGCATGCACACAACGTAAAGGTTCTGCGGTATAACCACCCCGATTATACCCTGGTGTATAATCAGGTGATTATACCACACTAGGTCTATTATACCCCGCTCCTCTACCTTCCACCATGATAGCAAGCGGGATATACTCATTAAAATAAAATAGGCGTAGCATATTGTGTGGGTCGCTGGAACCCATGTGGACACATCATGGGCGTATCGAGAAAAATTTTTTTTGGCGGGGGGGGGGGGAGTAGGTGAAGTAGAAGAAGAAATTTCCGACTGGAACATGTTTTTGTCCGAAATAGTCCAAAATTTTTTCTACTCCAGCACTTACTGGTTCTGACAGAGGCTTATTTTTTTCGTCGATCCATTTCGTTGGGTGTGTGTGGGGGGGGGGGGGGGGAAGGATTGTGTAAGTCGGAAACTCCCCACTACGTCCCCCCAACCCCCATATTTCCGACCCATTCCATCTCCGATTTCAATCGAAGGACCGGCGACAATTCGAATGCCAGCTGAGATACTCCAACAGCAAAGTGGATTAGAATTCGTATTTATTTACCATAAATTGAAAATATGAACATGCATTTTGTTTTATCACGCCATATACATATTGCAATAAAACGACAACAACCTGCACAATTCGATTGTAATAAAAATAAATAAATAAATAAATAAACAAATAAATAAAAAGATAAAACTAGATAAGTTGGATATTCCCTAGTTTAGAACCTAGGGTCCACGTCTGACATAGAATAGATCTAGAGCTACCCTATCAAAATATCTATAACCTTTTGATTCCATAAAATGAGTCAATTCGTTTTCATTTTTCTTCATATTCAAACACTCGATCATAAAAACGCGGATATCTACGACCGAAAAATCTAATGTTCGCAATACATCCATTTCGTATCTTTCAACATCCAGCGAAAAGAAATGAATGGTGGGATTGCCTATTGCCGTAAGTATAGTCATCAGTGGGAAGCAGGGTGCAGTAAAATAGGCAGACTTATTAGTGCCACTCACTGCACTGTAAGCAATAATTTTCGACTCCCATCCAATATTTGTAAATATGAGCTGAAAGTAGACAATAAAAATAAAAAGTTGAGATATAGCCAATATTGTTTAAGGTAAGGCAGTAGTTGGGTGAGTGGGGTGCAAAATTTTTTAATTTTGTGGAATGTTTAGGAAATATTATGATGAATTTTTAACAAAAAATGTCAATAAATATGCACAAATCACTGAAAATTTTGTAAAGGAAACAGGAAAAAAAACCAAACAGCTAAATTAGGCTACACAACACAAATAACGTAGAACAGTAAGCCACCTTTATGCACTTATGTTTTGTTCGAGTGGCGTCTCCCGGACAATGCCAGTGGAGAAGTGGGCACACAGATTATGGCAGTAATAGATAGTTATCTGTGGACAGACTGGGTTGAAGGTTCGAATCCATGTCATGCCACTCCGAAGTGAGCGCATAAGGTAGCTTAATGTACCAAATTATTTTTAATGTAGAATTTTTGCTGTTTGTTTTTTTTCCGTGAAAAAAATGCCATGGTCTGCTTTTAATTTGTCAATAAATTTTAAGGTTCAGTTCATTCTATTCCTTATTTGTGCCTTAGTTCTAATGCGGTTTGTCGAAAATCATATTTTTTTTACTGCGTTCATTTTTATTCTCAAGGAAGTGGATCTGGATGTGCCCACCAGAGCCAAATCCTTGATGAGATAAGGTGACCAAACTAGGCTGGTATACTCCAAAAGTGGTCTAACAAAAAGTTTAAAAGCCCACACTAAAGTTAAGGCAGTCACCAGAAATAAAATCATGCTTATATCATTGCTGTTCTTTGTCTGACAGAGTTAACAATGAATTTTATTTCAGTGCATGGTCATTTTTAGGTCACATCAAAACCAAATACCTAAATTCCTTTGACGTAAAAAAAACGTGCTGAAGAGTTCTGTCGTTTAGGAAATATTTAGAAAATAACTAACACGGGTTCTTGCTCCCAATGTGGAAAAGACAAGCATTTGGAATAAGGAAGTAAAGGGGGGGGGGGAGCTCCCAGTTGGAAGACCGTAACTCGATCATGGCAAAGGAAATTTGTGGGGGCCACCGACATCATATCATCGACATTGTGATGTTATCTAAACGTCGTCAGCAAATGTTGGTGTTGCATTATCATTACACTGTAGATCATTAATTAATGTTTAAAATAAATAATAAAGATCCCAACACTGCGCCCTTAGGGACACCACAAACAGCCAGTTTATTGCTAGACATGGCTTGTCAACACGAACATGCTGTGGCCGATCCAAAAGGACCGTTTCAATACAATTATCAGTAATGCCAAACCAACGCAGCTTAAAGAGTTTATCATGAATGACTGAATCAAATGCTTTTGCAAAATCATAAGTAGGCCATTATGCAGTTGGGCACTCGATTTTCATAGCGGAACAAAAGTAAAAGTTATTGGGTGGTAATTTATTGTGTCTGCAGCATTGCTTTTTTTTTTTTTTTTTGATAACAAGGGCTACTCTTGCCTCTTTCCTCACGGAAGGGAGCTTTGTAGTAGTAAAAGATCTACAAATCTATCTGCTTTTTTTTTTTATAACTGGGGCGCCTTCAAGCGTGGGTACACTTCCAGTCGATGCCCTCAAAACTCAACCACTCCATTTTCCTCCTGACCATTTTCTTCACAGTGAGATTAACAAACTGTTTTTTGTTCCCTTCGCTCACTCAATCAGCGCGATTCCATTGTGCGAATAGCTGTCGCGCGATGTGATATCATTACAGGCTCTTCCGCATCCGTGCGTTTCGTTTGGCAAAGCGCTTCAGCAAATAGCTTTTTTTGGTCAATGCTTTGCGAGCAAATGGGACGATCGTAGTAGGAAACAAGATGGCTGGCGTTTTTATAAAAATAACTCGTTTGTAAATATTTGGGCTCTTGGTAAAAAACACGAGCGTCAGTTGTTTTCCAGCACTGTGTAGACGACGTAGATTTAGTTGGGCTGTTTGCAGTGAGGGATTCAGTTTGGCAAACTAAGCAAACAATTAAAAATTACGAAATGTATTTCAAATTGTTTGACTATGCACGAACTTGCAAACGATGCACTCACTCGCTATACACGTCAGTAGGAAATCAAGAATTGCAACGCTATTTTTTGAAAATTCGTTTTATAAATTAGTGTTTCAGCGCGCACACAAAACTAATTATCGGTATGGGGTCTGTTAGTCTCAGTAGAGTCTACCGTTAGGCTGAAAAATTTGCCATTATCTCACGTCACTTCGATAGCGTCCACGTACAAGGAAGCGGCCATCTTGAAGCTAAGCCAAAAAAGCACCAATTTTTCTGCTTCGCGTTGCTTCGAACCACTTTCTCAGCGCCTGCAAACGGAACAGTCATGAGCGCTTCAGCTAAAGAAGCGCTCACGCAAACGGGACAGTGATTCTGATAAGCGCTGAAGCGCTTTACCAAACGGAACGCACGGCATTATCTTCGCGATTCCCTCATCCTGTCTAATTCCAACTTCGTCGTCGTTTTCATATCTTAAAAACTCAACTACCGCATTTACCCCTGACTACTTATTTCGTAGTGCTCTTGTCTGCTTCACATCAAAGAAATGTTGTTGTATAATTTTTGTAAAGTTGCTCAATCTTAAAAGTGAGATTTGATCAGACTATTATGTATTCTCAAAAAACGATTTACCACTTTTAATTTTGCCTTTGTCACTCGCAAATCATACAAAATATGTGACTTTATCCAAGAGTTACAAATAATTTTTTATTTTCGTTATTTGCCATTTCTTAATATGATGTAATTTAGGTATTCCATATCAATTTTTTTTTATTGTTTTGAATGGTGTGTACGTCGAATACCTAAATATCTTATACAAGTTAACAAATTTTCGTTTTGCAACCTCCAGCATGTACAGTTACCTTAACGTGACTGACGTTTTTATTTTATTTTAATTATTACGTTCGTTTTGTCGTCATTAATGTATAAACCATTTTCTAGGCACCAATTTTGAATCCTATTTAAATTTTCTTGCATTTTTGGGTTCCAGAAAATCTATTCGCAACAATGCAAACAATACAATCTACGATGAGTTTGGTTAAATTCTTTTTCTTCTTTAATAACATTAATGTAAATTAGGAACAACATTGGACCTAAGGTCGAACCTAACGGGACTGCCTGTATTTTCCATTTTATCACTTAGATATGACTTACGACTTAGATGTCCCTTCTTACACAACAAATTCTTTCCTCAAGGTAACTTTTCCGAAACACTGCAAAACGTCTTTTCCATTCCAGTTTTGTAATTTTTTCTGTTATCTCTGTCTATTGACAGTCAAAAGCTTTCTGATGATCAATAAAAATTTTCCAGTAAACTGCCCATTGTGCAATGCAATAGCAACCCCTCGATTAATTTTTATACGTTTCATTAATTCCTTTCCCTTTCTGTAAGCGAAATTGTTCCAATATTCCATTTTTAAAACAAATATCTAATTTTGTTTCCAAAAAAAATTGTCGATCATTCTGTTCATAACCAGGAAAAAAATAGAGATCTGGTCTATAATTATCAAGTTCTTGTTTTACCTTTTTTTTAAAACTGCTCTCACAACTTGTATTTTCGTTTATTTGGCCGTAGCCACTGCTTGTTAATAACTGAAAAGTTTGCAAAGTTTACTTACGTAGGCCGCTAAAAATTAATTAAATGGTTCTCAGAAGTTTTACTCAAAAATTGGCACGCTTTGGTTTTTTTTTTTTTTTTTTTTTTAAATTTAAATTTTTTCAGTTAGAAACGTTTTTATTTTTTTTACAAAACAAAGCAATCTAGTAGCTTACATTTAGTTGTGGAGTACAGTGTCTATGTTTTTATGCCAGGTTCAACTACGTGCAGACGTAAACGTTACGCGGTTGATAAAAATCTATTTTTAGTTTTAGAATGAAGTTTTTAGTTGTGACACTCTTCAGAATGGCCCTTAGATTCGCTTCGAGACGATCGTGTTAATGGAGTAATGGGTCGATATGGTGACCGGCTCCGGGAAACCGGATCCAGGAAGGTGAAAGCTCTGATGCGTGATCGGTATTTTTTTTTGTAAGACTATATGACAGACTTTTTGGCATGCGCCAAAAAGAAAGGCGTGCGTATGCTCCTGAGAACCAGTTAATTAAAAACTTTGTAACTAAAAATCAAAGACTGGCCGATCCCGATTAACGAGCCGACCTTTACCGTACCCGTAAATAAAACCCAAGATAAATCGGTAAAAAAACGAATCGAAGATATTTTCACTTCTCGTCGACCGATTTTGACGTTTGAAGTTACAAGGCAAAATTTTAAATTTTTTACCAATATTTTTGAAATATTTATGTGCATTTAGATATATGCTTTATTTATGCAAAGATTTCATAAGTTTTTTTTTAAAGAAAGTAAGTTTTCGTTTGTATTTGGAACTCAGCCTTCGTTTATATGATCGGCTCGGCTTTACAAATATCTTACCGTCTCTGCAGTGTTATTTGGGCTAAGACCAGCATGTAAAATGATAGCCCGTCTATTTTTCTTTACCATTGCCAAATAAAAGTCGGGATGGGGTTCAATTAATAATCCCGTCCAGTTTTTTTGTCTCTCCCAGTAAAGAGTTGGCGAATTGTACTCCCCAGTGAATCCACCAGTTTCCACGAAGAAACCACTGCGAGTCTAGGAAAACAATGAAAGAAGACATTAGCAAAACAAAATTGTAAAAAAATGTTTAAGCGAGACAATCTAGATGTGTCAAAACAACAGTTTGGTGCTGTGTTTGAATTTTATCCGTTTTCACGACAACACAAGAATTTTGAGTAACTTTTTTCCGTACAAATGCATTAGTCGGTGATGAAATTCAATTCTGGAACCACCTGGCTTGGAGTTGACCACCCGGGCCTTCTTGCTCATTTTGTTTTCAAGGACCCCTCACAAAGGTCGTAATGCACACGAGTTATTTTTCCTCCTTAGTAGAATAAAAGCACGGTAACAGATTTTAAAAACGGCAAACCAAGCAGTGCTACAGAAAAACAAGCGGCTACAGCGACTGCCTAGTCGCACCGTTCTTCTGTGCAGTTCCTAAACTTCCAATGTTGAGGCGCACACCTCTATCATGTACTACAACAGCTATCTCTATTATACTAATCTAAAAGCAGTAGCCATCACAATATTGTCGGTTAAAAATGTGTTAGCTTTTAGGCGTAATTTACATTTTAGGCGTAATTCTCAGCTTTTAGGCCTAATTTTAACCAGCAGTTTTAATTTTGTAAGTAGCAGCAACGGCGATATGGATTGTATTGTAAGCCTATTCATTTTTGCAATGCGGTGCGCCGACAGGCACACAGTTACAGTGTTACAGCGTCGTAACGCGCAACGTAGCGTATGTAGATCAGTGGTAGTAGGGAAGTGACGAGAGAGACTGTTGATGAAGCCAACAGCAACTCGTTGCAACTTGACGTTGCCATGGTGACAGGATTTTAGGCCTAATTTTTATTTTTTACATTTTCATTTTAATTTAAAAAATGCATTTTTAATTTCGTAAGTAGCAGATATAGGCCTAATGGAGAATTTGGTTCGACGGTAAGCCTATTCATTCATGCAACAATGCGACGAGATTATTTTAAACGATGCTAAAATCCATTTGTTTTTATTGAGTGTTACCTTAGAATTTTAATTCGACGATCAAATGTTATTATTTAATTTAGTTACCTCGAAGAAGTCTATTAACTATAAGGAAGTAACGATATTTTAATTTGCCATGTTATTTAACTAACTTCTCACACTGAATCTAACGTTGTAAACAATGGTCGTCAATAGCTGGTACCGTTACGAGGTTGAAAAAAGCGACGGACGGACGGAATACAGAAGACTAAAAGGCTAACGACGTTTTGAAAATGTCAATTTTCGTCTTCGGGTTAACTTGCGACTGGGTTCGCCAAGGAGCAGGTTGGCTTATGTTTTTCGGCCACCGTTACTGCCTCTTCTAAGATGAGTAATTGGTGGTTTTTGACTATTTAAATTACTGCAGTTGTACAGTAATTGTGCAGTAAGTGTGCAGGATGACTTAGTGACCTTTGTCATGTTTTAAATTTGTAAATTTGTAACTCTGAAGACGAAAACTGATAATTTTCGAAATGTCGTTCGCCTTTTTTCTCTATAGCACTGCTTGGTTTGCCCTTTTTATAATTTCCTTTTTAGTGACAGGCTGCTGACGCGAAGTATTTAGTTACCTTGTGAAATCGCCGAATCTAGAGGGTCAAATCCAGTTAAGATTGGGTCAGTCTGGGCACCTGGTTGCCTAATCTATAAGGTTTAACGCTTGCTTCAGATGCTTTAAATTTGTAAATTTGCAAACCTGAAGACGAAAATTGATAATTTTCGAAAAGTGGTTCACCTTCTGTCTGCAGCATAATTTCTTGGTTTCCCGTTTTCATAATTTCCTTTTTAGTGACAGGCTGCTGACGCGAAGTATTTAGTTACCTTGTGAAATCGCCGAATCTATAGGGTCGAATCCAGTTAAGATTGGGTCAGTCTGGGTACCTGGTTTCCTAATATCTATAAGCTTGCTTAGGATGCTTTAAATTTGTAAATTTGCAAACCTGAAGACGAAAATTGATAATTTTCGAAAGTGGTTCGCCTTCTGTCTCCAGCATTGCTTGGTTTGCCGTTTTCATAATTTCTTTTTTAGTTACAGGCTGCTGACGCTTAGTATTTAGTTACCATGTGAAATCGCCGAAAGTAGAAGGTCGAATCATGTAAGATTGGGTCAGTCTGGGCACCTGGTTGCCTAACATCTATAAGTTTTAACGCTTGCCTCGGATGCTTTAAATTTGTAAATTTGTAAACCTGTAGACGAAAATTGATAATTTTCGAAAAGTGGCTCGCCTTCTGTCTGCAGCACTGCTTCGTTACCGTTTTATATTTTCCTTCTTAGTGACAGGCAGCTGACGCAAAATTTTTAGTTACCGTGCGAACTCATCGAATCTAGAGTGTTGAATCCGGTCTGGTGGGCTCAGTTCGGGCACGGTTTCCTAATGTGTTATAAAGGCTTACCGCTTGCTTCGGTGCAGACTGGGAGCGATATCATCCAAAAAGTCCAAAAACTGCCACTCGACGAGCTGAAAGCATACATTCGAACTACAGTACACCACTTATAACGTTAGTTTGTGCTAGTCGCCATGCACAGAAACGTGGCATTCGTCTTATTCTATTCGAGTCCCCGGTACTGTATAGAGCAGCGTCAAGTGACGTCATATTGGCTACAAGAGAGATACCTGCAAGGGGCACTAGATTGAAATGGTGGGTCAAATAACGGCACTTATAGTCAAGCCAGTGCTTTGAGAGTGGATTTCGTAGGCTTAAAAAACCGTTGTTTTCTCCAATCCCTTATGCTACGAGGTTGTAATCGCAAAATAAAGATTCCACTTGCTTAAAAATGTCAGCAACTGCCAACAAATCGACAAAAATCGCGCGTTTTAAGAACTCCAGTCTAATAGCATTGGCTTCAGTAAGACGCTCTTCTTTTCCCCCACCAGTACACCTTGCAGCTACCCCAGTTACTGGCTCCACCATAGAGTTATATACAATAATACTACGTCGTGTCACTGCCCTATAGCATTAAACAAACATTATTTTACGGTGACGGTGACCATCCTTAAGTTTTCGGACTGTTTATTGAAACGTGAAAGATTGTTGAATGCATTTTTCATGAGAAAATAAATTGCCGCAACGCAATGTACAGTACAATGCACAACTGCCATGGTTCTTCATGTGTTTAAAATCCATGAATTTAAACCTCCGGAGTAATTGTTTTGACTTCAAGCCATTGTTGTGTGCATTAAGACAAAACGATTTGTGATAAGGTGTTTTGTTCGTTGCGATGCGTGTCCCGCGATAACAGCGCGTACCGCCTGCAGTAAAACAAATAATAAAACTTTTCAGTATAGAGCAGTGACATTTGCCGCCATATTGGCACCAGTATGGGGTTTGGAGGGCATAACTACAAGGTGCACTACATAAAAATAGAGGGAAAAACAACGATAAGAGCGGATTTCTTAGGCTTAAAATAACGTTGTTTTCTCCAACAACAAAAATCGCGCGTTTTAGGTCTATGAAATCACTCTTAACAGCATCGGCTTTAGTATGACGCCTTTCTGTTTCTCTCTGCCGTGCCCCTTGCAGCTAATCTATTAAGGCTCCATCATTGAGTTTTACACAATAATACTACGTAGTGTCACTGCTCTATATTAGTGCAGTGACATACTCTATAGAGCATTGA
>JAHWFP010258463.1:26252-39260 GCA_023313725.1 Lithobius niger | reverse complement strand
AATTCGCTGATTGTTTTTTTCAATTTTTCTGATTAATTTTTGTCTTGTTTAGCTACATTTTTCCGACCAATTTCGGCAATTTTTGCGAGTTAACATGGAGGGGGCCACAGGCCCTTTGGCTGCATTCTCCTCGGCGCCTCTCTTGAATCTGCCCTAGACAATAATTGAATCTCAATTTCTGCATTGTAAAACATGGATATAGGACCTAGGCCTATAGTTAAGGACACAAACTTGCTAGAAGTAAAGGAAAGACAAAATTGAACATTTAGCCCACTTTCAGGGAAAATGGTCACGGTGTTAAGGTGCTAGGCCAGGCTTTAGTATTTGTTAGATTTCGGTCATGTCACTGTTATGGTATATTTTTGCTGATGTGCTTTAATTCTTATTTTACCTAATTGTGGGAAACACACATGACGATAATCTTACACAAATTATTCTCAATTGGGTTTCTCTGCAGCTTGAAAAAGTAACGAGTAGGAAAAATTCAGGGCTTACCTTCCTAAGCGGAGATTGTCTAAGTGTCAGTCTTACAGCTGGCTGCAGAAGTATTAGTTTTACCACCGAATTCCAAGTTATTTTGACCGGGCACAGAATGGACTTTAACCAAATTCTTCCTAACCGAGTTGGCCTTCCGTTCCTATCCCGACTTTCGTCGTTTTAAAGCATATTGAAGATTTGTCATCGGTTCGCTCATTCCGTGACAGAAGAAACGTCCTCGTCACTTTCTCTTATGACCTCCTGGCTAATAGTAACCGAACGATCCGTGCGTTAATGTCCTGTCGGTTAATGCAATCACTCCATACAAAATGCGTACGTACACTATGTAACTTCAAGAAGAGCGGCTTCCGTGCAATACGTAGGCGCAGCTGCTCGTTCATTAATTCATTAATCGTAATGACGCCAGAAACCGCATCTATAGTTTGTTCCACATTATGTTTTCAGAAAACTGACTGGATGATGCCACATTTCTTTGTACTATGAATGCAAAAACTTGTGAATATCACACATGTAGAGCTTACACAGTTACTGTTACAGTCTACGAGTGGGATACTTACATGTTTTTTGTACTCGTAGCGGCAGAAAACGTGGCGTCATACAGTCAGTTTTCTAAAAGCATAATGTGGAACAAACTATAGTAAACAGCGGCCTTTTGTGGTTGAAACTCGAAATTTCGGCGTCGTATTTGGAGGACAAAACAGTCTTACCAACACCTACGTTGCTTGCAAACTGAGAAGGGTTAATTTAGTAGGGACAGCCAAAAGGTGTGAAACTTAGCACGAATAAATAAAACAGTAACCGAGTATTACAAAAAATGAAATATTTAAAATAATACACTGAATTTCCTTTTTATTTCTGTCGAGAGGCCACTAGGGCGAGAGGCCAGTCGGAAATTTCCGACACCCCGATCTTGCCAGTCCGCCTCTGAATCGTGGGTTGGTGAATTAGTGAAACTCAAAGTAGTAATCATTAGGAGTAATTAAACTCAAAGTTAAGTTGGATAACCAGGTTGAAACCTTGTGTGCAGTAGCAGCATCAGGCAATCAACCAGGATTTCTGGGGAAAGGGTAGATTTCAAGGTTTAAAGTCAATCTAAGTTAGCCTGTAACATCCAAGTTTGTGATCGGGAATGTGTTACAGATTTTGTAGGCTGTATTTTTTTTTCCTTAAACCAGGCCTAGGCAAATTCAAGGATTTTAAGGCTAGTATCAAGCTTAGGCCAGGAACTAAGCCAAAATTTGTTAATGCCCGATCTGTGCGCCTAGCAGTTAGAGGCAAGGTGGAGTCTGAAATCGACCGACTGGTTAAGGAATGGATTTTGAATCCGAAAGATTTAAAAGCCGATTGATTGTTGTGCTTGGGCAACCCCAGCAGTGTTGGTCTTCAAGCCTAACGGTGACTCTAGGATTGTTGTTGATTACAGCACGATAGTCAACCTGGAATTAGAAATTGAATACGTTTCCTTCCATGTGTGGAAGATCCATCTTGCAAACAGGCTGGAAGTGATAAATCGCCGAACATCGATCATAGTCACACTTTTTGGCAAGTACAGCTCAATGAAGACATACATTATAGGGTTATTCCAGTGCCACAGGGTCGTCTTGGGGCTTGCAGGTACTCCTGAAATTTTCCGGAAATGCATAAAGTTTGTGTTGAAGGAGATTCCGTGTTCTCAACCTTTTTATCATTACATCTTGGTGTCAGGAAAAGGGGAAGAGCATGATGCAGCATTGATAAAAGTGTGCGTGGGTATAAAGGTATGCACACCCACTAGGGTTGCTGGTTTTAGCAATAAACTTATGCAAGGGCTAACACTCCACTTGTGGGATGCTGCCTGTTACTTACCAACTGCTGTTAGCTGTCATGCTGTCCACACCTTTGGTTGTGGCACACCGTAGATTCCAAGCATATGTCACAGTTCCAGTTTTCCCCAGGATCTCAATGGTCATCTTGAATCTTGGTGATGAGCTTGGTGGCCATCTTGACTCACTGACTCACTTCAGTTGGCCTTTAGTTTACAGTTGACATTTCTGTAAACTCAGTATTAACAATGTAGAACAATTTTTTCTTGCACTTGGCTGGAGTGAGTCTTGAACCCGAAACAAATCCGTGTACAGGCCTCCACAAAAATGGAATGAAAGAACAGCATTATCACAGACATAATGTTATAATGTAATATGTCAAACAATTTTCGCTACAATAACTCGCGAATCAGGTGTTATAACTTTCGAGAAAGATTGATAGAATGTACGAGAGCGTGGCCAATGATGCACACTTTATAAGTAACAGTGATTTATAACAGAATAGTAAACAAAGCAAATTAAACGCAACATAAGTAGTGCCCAAATGTATGCCATTCTTCGTGTGCTTTTGACGTTACGACAGTGAGGGCAGAATGACCTTTCTCTCACATTTGAAAAGAATAAAAACAAAGATGAGAAGCACAATGACACAAACAGTACCTTCCTAAAGCACTGAACAGAACGAACCAAATGCACTACTGTTGGTGACAGTTCAGCTCATTCCCTACTATAGTCGTGTTGATATGGCTTGCTTACGTCAAACATCGTTAGCCATGAATCTGTTTATGGCACCTAGCACATGCTCAAAAGCTCCACCACTGGCAAACACCCGCAACCACCTCCGCGAGATGGTTTGCAATTTTGCATTGCTTGCGTCAAGTTACTTACATTAGCGTAGCCTGGTCCAATCAATTAGCCACGTCTGGTCACGTTAAAGGTGTGACGTAACGAGTGCTCTGTTGAGCTTGTTGATTTTGCTGCGCTGTGATTACAGTTTCGGAAGGTACTAAACGGCTGACGCAACGTTACTGCGCATGCGTGACGTCAAGTTTGGAGTCAAACTGTCTAACAGTGGTGCGTTCTGTTCGCTCTGTTCGGTGGTTTAGGAAGGTACTGATTGTAGACTTTGTGGATTGGCACTGATGCACCTTAATCAAGGTATTTTCATTCCAGTGAAAGAAATTGTGATGTTATTATGATGTGGAATTTAGTGATTGTGGTATTCTGAATTCCTGAAAGCTCTTTTTAGTTGTTAAGCTAAAATTCTGTCACACGGGAGGGAGGAGTATATTTTTTCCTGCTTACCAGCCCTGACCCAGGATGCAGGATTGGAGAGCTAGCTTATAAAAGGAAGTTACTAGTCGATCTCGTAGATAACTGTCGACTGTTGAACGTCATGGGCTTCCAAGGAAGTAGATCAACTGATAGAGCTTTGATGTAATACAGGGCTTTGTCTGCCTTTTACCAAGCCCATCCCATCCCATGATAATGACCAAACCCGTAATGCAATTTGGTCGACTATGACGTTCCATGTTGCAATCCAGTCAGTCATTACGTCAAAGGGAGACGATCTCATAATGCTTTTCGCTGGCTGACAAGTTGACACGTGCCAGGACAGGCTGGATGAGAGACGTTCTTTCATGATTGGTGTCTACAGTACAGGCTCCCAGTCCTCCGATATTTCATATTTTTTTTATAGGAATCCTGTAAAGCTCCAATATATCGTGAAATGTTCCTATCGGTACCTTCCTAAACGACCAAACAGAGCGAATCAAACGCACCACTGTTGGTGACAGTTTGGCTCATACCCTGCTAACATCCGTGTTGATGCAGCTTGATTGACGTCACCATCGTCAGCGATGAATCTGTTTCGTCAAAATTGTTTCATCACGCATGCTCAAACCTTCACCCCAGCAAACCACCTCCTCGAGATGGTTCGCAATTTGGCATTGCTCTCGCCTGGTCACATCTATTAGCCAACCCTGGTCAAATCCATTAGCCAGGTCTGGTAGCGGTGAAGGTATGACGTATCGAATACTCTGCTGAGCTTGTTGAGCCGTGTTGTAGTTTAGGAAGGTATTGAACGGCTGACGCAATGTCTCTGCGTACGCGCGACGTCAAGTTTGGAGCCAAATTGTCTCTAACAGTGGTGCGTTCTGTTCGCTGCTTTAGGAAGCTACTGAATATTTCCCTGTTCTGAACTAAAATATTGACCTGTTTGCGGTGTTTCTTTCCTGCCATAGTTATTTGGATCAGAAAAGACAAGCATCAATCTTCCCCTTTCGTGGCACTGCAGCATGGTACGAAAATGGAATGTGTATCAAGTCTAAGCAGCCAATCGTGGCCAAATAAAGAACATACAAACTGCCTATGTGTACTCATACGTGCTTTTCGTAATATTTATTATTGTCAGGACAACACAAATTGAAAGGCTACGATAACCCACTGCATCCAGGCTAATTATTCCTACAAACCTACTTTAAACTTTGTTTAATTTAATGCTCTTTTTTTTTTTTTAATTTCTATGTCCTATTTTCTATCCATTGAAATAGGCTGGGAGCCCGGATAGTACAGCCCAACACTTAAAGTGGCACTATCTCCGATTGAAAATACCATGGCGCCATCTAGCGATAGTGATATTAACCTTTACAGCTTGCTCCCAGGTGCACGACGACGGATCAAATTTTCACTCAGTAATAAGGAGGTTGTGGCTTGTTTGTTTCGTTAAAAGAAATGCCGTTGTGCATTCTTTCGCTTGGTGCAAGCAAGTGCTAGATAGCGCTAGATGTTGCTAGATTCTGCAGACTTTCAATCGGTTTTATTAGGCGGGCCTCCATTTATAAAACTCCAATAATTAAAAAAAATGGTTCACTACTGCACATCTTTCAAGTCCTGTATTCGAAGCCGTCTGTTTTGGTTAAACACTAGTGAATTTAAAGTCAAAACTGTTTTACTAAATCCTTCCATATTCCGCAGAAATCCGTACAAAGAGAATTAAATTTTTTTAAACTGAATTGTTTTAAAATTATTTTTAAATAATTTTTAAAAACTTCAGTGCATATAAACAGCTGTCAGTGACCTCAAAGCTTGGTTGCAATCAGATGATGTAGTTGTAGATGTGCCCTTTCCAGAAGACCTTTTCTAATTGGTCAAGCGGTTCAGGGGTTACGGAGCTTTAAACGACCGGACTGATTGTTTTAAACATTGATATTATGCAACAATGCCAATTAGCAAACGCCAGCTGCAAGACGTAGACTGAAGATTAAAGGATTTGTTTCTATTAACACTAGCGATAGCCAGTGTAAGTAAGGGTCAGCCTAGGGTCTGTGTTAAACTCTTTAACTTTGACTGTCAACTGCATTGTTTTATAGTTTAGCTGCAATTCTAAAAGTAACACGAATTAATAAGCAAAAACGGAACGTTAAACGGTCTAAAAGTCAAAACCTAGACGGAACACGGACAAGTTTTGACAGTCAGGGTCTAGGTGTAAAATTTTCAGGAAGAGGCTGGTAAGCATTAGATACTACAACCGGCGGTCAGCAATAAATACATTTTGACGAAAAACTAAAACCTACGAAGATCCATGTGATGATCTAGTCGTAGTATGGTATAAGTTTCCTGCTTTGCTTTATGTTGAAAATTATTTTTCGATTTAGTAACATGACAGCATATTCGCAGCAGAGAGCATTATTTGTTATCCTCTATCATAAATCTACGAAATATAAAGCATCAAAAGACAAAATGCAAAACTTCACAAGAAAATTGTTCTTAGAATATTGTTATGGAACTTTAAGAACACAAAGAAAACCTGCTACAATCGGGGCGTGTTTCTAAACTAGAGGGAAAAGCGAGTTGGATACCTCTAAGCCACGCCCCTCAACGTCACCAGTGCCGAAGCAAGGAGTTTGAGCGCCTGGAGCCAGTAGCCCATTGAGCGCCCCACTTCCCCCCACCCTTCCTACACGCCTCTTCCCAAATCTACACCAAATAATCTATCACGGTGCCACAGCGATAACGCCAACAAACTGAAGACACGAATGTGACATGAAGGGCATGAGGTAGGTAGGCGTGAGACAAAAATATTTGTCAACATTTGAAGGATTACAATATTATTTAGTTTATGATAGAGGTACCCTCTGACTGACCAGAAACTCACCAGAACATACGAATTCGGCAACAAATACTTAAATTTTCGGCCCGGCTTTGGGTATTGTTCTCGATAAAAATGTTAAAACATTAAAGAAGGTGGGAGCTGCCACAAATTGTGGACTTCATACAGCTGCCAGATGATTTTTCAACATGGCGGCTGTGTGAAGTCCACAATTTGTGGCAGCTCCCACTTTTTTTGGTGCTTTAACATTTTAATTGTCAATAAGCCCGAAGTACCAGGCCGAAAATTAAGTGTTTATTGGCAAAATCATGTTCTTGTGAGTTTTTGACCAGTCAGAGGGTACCTGTATCATAAACTGCTGCAACACACAAATTAATTTAAGACCATTTGTATTAGGCTAGACTTCGCCAAAACAGCATTAAAAGTTCAGTTTTTTTTTTCAGTTTTGCGTTTTGGAGAGAGGGGCAGCATTTCGGCGCCCTTTCCCCTTTCGGCGCCCGGGGCGGCCGTCCCCTTCGCCCCCCCTCTTGCTCCGGCACCGAACGTCACCAAAACCGATCAGTTTAGAAACACCACTGCCTCACTTGTCGTTCTCAACATTAGAAAAATTAGCAATAATCACTGCCACATCTATTCTCAGCAAGAGAAATGTTATTAAGAACATAATACAAATGGTTATTAATCTGTTTAATTGGAATTTGTTTCTAAATTTAGACATTTTCCATATCTCACTTCCTACAGTTTAGAAACACGACCATCTCAGTTACTAATGCGTGATGGCAGCCATGTTGGATCAGTAAGTGAGCGAGAAAAAACTTGACTCACTTTCCTCAGCAACATCTCAGCTCCACGACGTCACGCCTACGTAAAGTGGGAGGAGTTTGGATCAGTCTCCGAGTTAAGAAAGTTTTCCTCACTTCCCTCAGACATCCCTCTAGTTTAGAAACAGCACCTCATTCCTACACGTTCTGTCCGAATAGACTAGAACTAAGCTAACCACCGGGAAGTAAGGGTCTATAGCGTCCGCGGCCTGTCTTAAAAGAGTCCTGCAGGTATTTATGAGCGGCTAAGTCTTCCTGGGAAGGGGCGGCTTTAGTCGACGGCCGCCATTGTTTTTTGTAAGATATCAACAAGGCACTCTGCTACCAAAAACATACAATTGATTATCTGTGTCGTTCTGGGGCGAACTCAAGATAGAACGTGGACACTTTAATGCTTACCAGCCTCTGACAAAATTTTACACCTAGACCCTGACAGTCAAAGCTTGCCAGTGTTCCTTCCATATTTTGACTTTCAGACCCTTACTCTAAACATTTATAGTATCCGCGGCCTATCTCGAGTTCTCCGCAGAACGAACACATAATCGATTGTACGTTTTCAGTAGCAGAGTGCCTATCCAAGATGGTTACAAAAACAATGACGGCCATCGATTAAAGACTTAGCCACTCACAAAATACTTGCAGGACTAAAGATACGCCGCGCACACAATAACGTTCCGTTTTGTTTATTAATCTTAATATTTTACGTCTTCTGTATGGCAAAGCTGAGAAGACTACAGAAACGACTTTGTCAGTCACTCCTTTTTTCAACTCCATTAACGGTACCAGAGAGACGGTTTTCCACCATTAGATTCACTTAAAAATTAGTCGAAAGGAATTAAAACAAAGTATGAAGCGAAAATGGCCCAGTAAGCAGAAGTGCAGAGCAGACCAATTGCGACTAGATAGTCCCTACCCGTGCCATTTCTTCTAGGCAACTCAAGAGAACATGCGGGGATGGGACGAACATTTTAGCATGGCACCATTGAGTGAGCAATCCATCTTCATACCGTAGATTAACATTACCTCGGGAGAAGCAATGATTATGAGCGACGCGAACAAAACTCTGCGTTCACCAGCCAGTGTGGCAAAAATGGCACTGAACTACAAGTGAAGCATGGACCAAACAGTTTCAATTTGGGTTATGTAACATAATCCGGCAAAGAACAATAAAATGATCAACGTTAAAATTTTGGACATCCTCCAGAAAATGGGTAAGATGAAGATAAATGGCGTGACCTTTGTACGTTCAGTCTTACGAAGTACCAAGTGGGTATCACAACTACGAAGCCACCAAGTCTCCAAAAAGGATTGGCCTTTGAAGCCTAGAAGGTAGTGATCCCTCCTTCAGAAAAGGCCGCCATGGTTAATCTTGTTAGCCATGTTACTCGCACTAATACTTGGACGTTAGATGTAAACTTTAGAATTTGGTGTGATTAACTTGGCTAATAGGATTAACATTGGCAGCCCTTGCCTTGGCATCTTAAAAGTTTTGGGTGGATTAACTCAACAGCTAGATTTGATTCTTCGTCTCGTAATGACAAAAGTGCAGTCAGTTCCGGAAATCAGGCAAGGGATCTAACCTTGAACATCCACTTTCATTCCTAAAACAAACAGTCGAAACTAGCATATGAAAGGCTTACAGAAGCCATTATACTATACACGTTTGCCCAAACATGATAGGTGGACGCTTCAATGCACCTTGCTTGTTTGCCACATCATTCTTACTTTGAGAACACCATTTTGCGGGATGGCTTCATGTGAAAGGTCATTCAGTTAACCTTTAATGTTGCTAACGCTTCCACACACCCCTTCCCTACCCTGGTGGGAGGGTAGCCCAGTTCTTTTAAGCGTGCGATTTTGCGCGAGAAAATGCCAGTCTATGCATAGAATCTTCTGCTAAACAATGAACACATTTTACACCAAGGGTTGCGAAAATTGGCATTTTGCAGTAGGCAATCTGCGCATATACCGACTTCTCTCCCCTCTCCCAGAAAGTTGCTTTGGTATGCCCGTAAGGTAATGTTGACTAAGGTTTTAGCTAGTTTCTTCCGTACTTTCCACGGTGTATCCTAGAAGATGGCCAATTAAGCAGCGAGCGCAAAATGAGGTTAGTGATGCAACGTTTTCTGGACTTCTTGCAACTTGCCCTCTATAGCTGTTCAAAAAGATAAGTCAGTTTAATTAAAGGGCCCACTCCCTACAGCAACAAAAGTCAGTTTCAAAAGTTACATGTAAATGTTTGTCATCGAACTGCAACAGTTCCGTTTATTTTATACCTTACACATTTTGAGGTACTAAAATCCGTTTTGGATCAGATTTAACTTCGTAATGCTATGTAACAAGTCTTAATTACCATGACCACCCCAGACCCCACAAATTTATGGAGCAAGTTAGTTATTGCTGCTCGGACTTACATGTACTTCGGCGGAAGCAGAATTGAATTGAGCTACGTAGGGAGGTGTGCTGTACAGTGGCGGTAAGGTACACCTAGAAGTTCATCCAAAGAACTATCACCATGCATGCAAGAATTTGGTATAAAATAACCCAATACAGTTTCAGTTTACACTCAGTAACAGTGACAAGTAAAGCTTTATGTAGGCTCGTTGATTTTTACGTTGTCAATTATGCTTGGTAATCACTATTCCAGTCACTGTACTAGTAAAAAAATATTTATTGATCACAAGATTTGCTTATGTACAACCTGGTTAAAATACCAAATAACTAACTCTGGACAGTGCACAATTAAAATCACAGGTAAAAATAATAATATTCAACTCTATTTTGATATATCTACACAATTAAAAACAGGTAAAGTAAAATAAAATTAAGAGTGTCGACGTTACGCTGCAAACACCACATTCCTCTTCTGGTCCGTGAAGTCTTCCACTTCTAGTTTATTGCCAACAACCCTTGGGAACCGTTCTTGCAGATCACTCACAAAGGGTGATTTTTTTTGTTTTTAAAACATGTATCCCTTTACAAAACAGGACACCATAATTTTTTTTTTAAATATTCTTCGGAACACTCCCTGGCTTCTAAAACACTGGTTTCACATTATGGGTTTTAATACCTGGAAGAAAACCCAAAATTTACTACAGAGCCAAACCATAGAGGACCAAGATCATTATACCGAGGTGAATGGGAAGAAATGAACAGGACTTCATAAACATACACAATGGTGATAACAGAACAGATGACAAAACTGCAGATAAACTAAGCTTGAGAATCATTTGCAGAACATCCTTATGGATTTTTCTGTACCCTTTCGTGTAACCAGAACCATGTACCGTAATACTAAGTTTATATTGAGTCTCTTCCGTAACCTAATGTTACGAAATGTGTTTCACATGACCATTAAGAGGGAAATACACCTTTGGGGTGGACAGAAATTTGCTTTCAACCAAAGTTTGTATTAAGCCAATTTTGAAATTAACCTCGAATTGGATTACATCCACTTGATTATTTCACTCGTGATCCACAGCTATAAATTCCTCTTAAATTTAATAACTAAGGTTTTAGGCATATGGAGTTTCTGCAGTGAAGTAGTAACACTATAAAGGCAAGGGGCGGGGGGAGGTGCACCACCAGAAAAAGATTGAGCATTCAAAAAGGGCAAACACCAGTATTTTAATGGAAGTGCAAATAAAGGCAGGCATTATTTCGTCCAATTTCAAAAATTCAGGTGGTAAAAAAAAATTAAAATGGAAACTTGGATCAGTATTGCAATGCTCCAAATGCCTTGGTTAAAACAGTTCACTATTCGAAAAGGGCATTCAAATAAATGGTGGTAACACCCAAAGTGTTCCATGTGTGGACACCAAAGATCATGGTCAATCAGATCCCCGAGCAAAAGCTGTACCACAACATACTTAGAATGGTTATGCTAATTATGCGATTGCTAGAAGAATTATACCATGGGTTAAACAAGTGAGAGCAAGTACATCTAATGTTAGAGACAATTTTTAGTACAAGCCCAAAATACAAGGGTCCTAACATCTAAGGTGTTTCTATAGGCACTGCCCCTCACACTAACCCTTACCCCTATTACTTGATTAAGTTGATTTGGGGAATGTGGCTTAAGACAAACCAACTAATGGGAACCTAATAAAAAAAAATTTGAACAGATTTTTGGAGTTGCCTCAATTGCATATGGAAAACTGATGTAACAATTTTTACTGAAAAGAGGTGCGGTCTCCCCAAAACATACTTAACTAAGGATTATTTACGTCACTATCAAACGCCAAGCTTATTTACCACATTAATCCCACAGACTAAGAACTCCATGTTGAATGAAACACTTGAAAACTTAGTTGGTCCCTACAGTCTAGTAGGAACCCATGTTGGCACACTGCCTCGTTAGCTGTCGCAAGGCAAGTTTTGCCTCCGACAGTATATCTATACTAATTAACCATTTTCCCAGCTTGGCCAGGCTTCGAACTTAAGAGTAGCTTAAAGGTTAGAGCATCAGCAGGCTGACTTGGTGCAATATTCCCTTCAAGACGTAAAATACGACATTTAGTTTGTTACAATTTCCTTTGACACTGAATGATCGCCCTTTTCCTTAGCTAACATGTAACGCCCTTATTCACGTCCTTATTCATTGCTACCCCAGTTTGCAGTTTTACATGATGCAATGTTTTGTCGTAATTGAAAGCATTGTCTCTTCATTTAGTTTAAATTCTTCTAAACATTGCCCAAGGTTCACTGCAAGCAAACATATGAATAGTATGTACATTATCGACGATATATTTTGACCGCGCAGAAAGCAATTCAGATTTACATGGTAGGATTAACTCAAAAGCTTTGCGTAATCTAGTAGGCAGGAGATGTACTTGAAATTCTTGCTAAAATACGATGGGTTTTTTAAATTCTAAATTAATAACATTTAGAATTGGAATTTTGGTCTAGAATTGATTTTCACTTAAAACAGAAGTAAAACCTTCAAGTGTCACAGATGTTTCTTGGGACTTCACTTACCAGTTGTTTAACTTATGGGGATTTGGCCAAACCCTAGGGAGAAAATAGGCTTGCCAATAGATACATCGACGTCTTCTCCACTGGAAGGTGACTTCGTAGTGCTAGATGCCGTCAAATCCTGAGCTTCAGTCGCATATCCAGTCAGGTCCTCCACAGTGGTTTCCTCAGTTTCGGTCACATCACCAGTCACCCCCTCATCAAGAGTGGTTTCCTCAGCTTCAGTCACATCACCAGTCACTTCCTCATCCATGATAGTGGTCTCCTTACATTCGATGGCATCTCCAGTCACGTGCTCAACAACAATGGTTCCTTTAGCATTGGTCACATTTCCAGTCACGTGCTCAGCTACAGTGGTTCCCTTAGCATTGGTCATATTTCCAGTCACGTGCTCAGCAACAATGGTTCCCTTAGCTTTGGTCACGTTTCCAGTCATGTGCGCAGCCACAGTGGTTCCCTCAGCTACAGTCACGTTTCCAGTCACGTGCGCAGCCACAGTGGTTCCCTCAGCTTTGGTCACATTTCCAGTCACGTGCGCAGCCACAGTGGTTCCCTCAGCTTTGGTCACGTTTCCAGTCACGTGCGCAGCCACAGTGGTTCCCTCAGCTACTGTCACGTTTCCAGTCACGTGCGCAGCCACAGTGGTTCCCTCAGCTACAGTCACGTTTCCAGTCACGTGCGCAGCCACAGTGGTTCCCTCAGCTTTGGTCACGTTTCCAGTCACGTGCGCAGCCACAGTGGTTCCCTCAGCTACAGTCACGTTTCCAGTCACGTGCGCAGCCACAGTGGTTCCCTCAGCTAC
>JAHWFP010258463.1:13540-26242 GCA_023313725.1 Lithobius niger | reverse complement strand
CAGTCACGTGCGCAGCCACAGTGGTTCCCTCAGCTACAGTCACGTTTTCAGTCACGTGCGCAGCCACAGTGGTTCCCTCAGCTACGGTCACATTTCCAGTCATGTGGGCAGCCACAGTGGTTCCCTCAGCTTTGGTCACATTTCCAGTCACGTGCTCAGCCACAGTGGTTCCCTCAGCTACAGTCACATTTCCAGGTATGTGCGCAGCAACAGTGTTTCCCTCAGCTTCGGTCCCATTCCCAGTCACATCCTCAGCCACAGTGGTTCCCTCAGCTTTGGTGGCCTGTTTAGTCATGTCCTCAGCCTTGGTACCGTATTCGGTGGGTCTAAATCCAGGAGGGAAATAACAGCAGTGACATCCACCACATCTGCAAGTCAACAATATCCGTTCATTAGAATAAAACTTACCTATACGATATTAGCATGGTTTAACCACCACCCCTTTTACTACTTTTTGTATGCAATCATCATAAGAATCGGTTGTAAACCCAGAATTGCTTGGGTGGTATTAATAGGGTTCATGGATTACCCATGAAGTGGGACTAACAAACTTCCCACCATCGCAGTAGCAATAAATTCAGTTCAATTTTTTTCCCATCACATTATCACAAAAACCATCGCGGTTTTGAGATCAAACAGGATTACCAAATAGTTCTACCTTTTAATCCATTTTGAGGAATACTGGGTGGTGGAAGTTAGGGCTACACAGAGGCATGTTAAAAAAATGGGAGCTCATTAGAGACCGTATAGCACACACAGGAAAGTGAATAAGTAAAATTCTGGACTAAACGTTTGGCACAGTCATGGTACCCCCCCTCCCTACCCCGGTATTTAAGTGGCATTATGACAACTCTGGTAGCAAGTACTTTCAGGAACAATTCGTGTGGAGGCAGCTAGTACAGTGGTAATGCACATATTCAGAATATTAATGTGTATACTGTATAACTAGGACATTAAAAAACGAGCAAAACATTAATTTTGAAGGTAAAAATCAGTTTTTAACCATCTTAAAAAGACTTTTTTAGTTATTAGTTCACTTTAGAGGCTCCCATAGCTCACCACTGAGAGGCATGCGTGCTCACACCTAGCATTAACACCACTCACCTCCATATTAGTTAAAACACCAGTTTAGCAATTGAGGGAGAGTGTGGGTCGAGGATAAAGGTTAGTATTTTAGGATAAGTAAAAACTAAATTTTTAAAACCAGAGCTATTATGTCCAAACGACAAAGTTCTTGGCCAAGTTGAAAATAGCATTACGAGTGTTACAGGAGGCTCTCTGCCACACGGTTATTTGGTGACAACTCCAAAACCAACAATGTTCAAACAAAAGGGAAGTACCGACCTGAATAAAATTGGCAACACCCACACAGCAGCCAGGCAAGTCTTTCCTCCATGTTCTTACCCACTCAAACATGTATTTTCACCTGTGTACCACCAATAGTACCAGTCACATCTCACATGTAGTTACATATAAAAGTGTTCTTTTGTGCCAGGCTCAAGCAGACACGATTGCATCTAAAGGCACACAGCTGCAAAAGCCCCCCCCCCTCCAAGACGAAGCCAACGCTTAACTCATGCACTCACACCTCCGGGGAACTCCCAAATAATTGAGGATGATGCCATAGGCATGGCAAAATCAAGGGTCACAGCCATCAAGGAGAAGTCCTATCTCGTTTGGTGTATAAGAAGTAAGCTTACAACGTGCAAACTGGGCACTAATGTCCACCTGTCAAAAGGGTCCACCACCAGGCCAAGGCCTTGATAACTGGGCAAGGGGCCTCAGCCAGTCACTTATTTTTGACTCGGAACTCCACAGGAATAGACCCAACAGACAAAACCTTACTAAAACGAATATGGCCATCCTCCCTAGAAAAGACTGCTATCACTTGCAAAAAACACTTCTGGGTAAATTAAGCAACATTGTCTTGTGAAGCGGTTCATACGGATTCAGCATCAAACTGGATAGCATCAGGGAAAGATTCCCGGAGAGAAACAATACCAGATGCACAGCCGGATATTACCAAACGCATGAACAAGGCGAGACATCACTTTGCTGTTGGCAGCTTCTGAAGATCCAATGCAAGTCAGAACAGTTGATGACAGACTGGTGCCCTTTGATGGTAATGGCGAGACAAGCATTACTGAAAGAGTTGGTCCAGGAAAACAGCCAAAGACACCAACGGACTTCAGGGATCAACAGCAAGTTCGGTACACCAGGCATTCCATCTATGCCACTTAGCTTCGTAGAGCTTTAGTCTATCCTCGACATTAAAGGTGGCAACAAGTCAACAGTGAAGAAAATCAGCTGCATGCAGGTTCAGGTCTATACATGAAGATGTAGACACGCCGGGTTCAGGTGAAGGATCCTGCCTCAGTGTTGCCTCAAGAGGTCTGACGACAGAAGCAGTAGACGCACATCTTCCTTGGACAGTTCCAACAGATCCACAATCCACGGTGCATTGGGCCAAACTGGTGCCACTAAGAGGAGCTCGCCGCTGGAATCCGAATGTTGGCCAGAACCCTCGGATGGGAGAATGGAGGTGAGGTTACGTTAGGTTCTGTTAGGCAAATATTCCACTCCAATCCAGGGAGAGACAGTCGGTTCCAATGCTAGGCAATCGATTGAAATAGGGACAGAGCAACAGGTGACGACTGTAATGCTTGGCAAAGAGGTCCATCTACGGTGCCCGACCTTTTCCCTGTCGGGATCGCGTTCAAGTGCAACAGCTCATAGGCATTACATTTCCCAGCTATGTGTCCAGGTAGCAATGTCACAAAAGTTTTTGGAACAGGGAGAAAAGGTTGGACACCTCGTCCACGAGATTCCAGGAGTGGGTCCCACCTCCCTGACATACGTATGCAACAGCATTGGCGTTGGACAGGATGGGACCAGTTCCAGTGTGTTGTGCATGGTCGCCTTGTCCGCCAAACTGGTTCAAGCGGTAAGGTCGTCCATGTAGGCACACCGACCCCACCACTGAGGCATCCATGAAGAACATCAGAACTCTGGACCGTGAATGGGAACACCAGGGACATTGCCCAGGCAAAGCCACCATCAAACCATGGAAGACACCACAACCTGAAAAATCGTATGAATGCTGGAGTTCTTCTTGCAAATCACCCACACTGGGCTGTAAAAACCGGGGGTTTCATCCAGCAACCGTTGAATTGCCCCTTTCAACAACTTCACAACATCTGCCTCCAGCAACCTGTCGGGTGGCCGATTCAGAGGCCAAGGTGGTGGGCCCACAAACGGGGAAGGGAGAGATGAATGGGGCAATATAGCCGTAAGCAACAATCGGAATAGGCATCCGTCATGGAGCTCCATTACGGAAGGTACGGAAAATTGGTCAAAGTGTCGAGGCTCAAAAACTGGCCGTCATGTCAGAAGATGCCAGAGCCTGTGCCCCACTTGCTGGTGAACAGGAGCAGAAGTTTGACAAGGTCCAGAACAAAGATTCTGAGTTTACCTTTGATCCTACGAAATGGGCGATCTCCACATGAACCCAAGCTCTCCCTTATATTGTTTCTGCTGAGAGATCCGGAGCCTCCTGGTTACGATTGGCAAAATCCACGTCCCCAGCTGATCCACTGGTAGGGGAACGGCACCACTGCACGAAATAGCCCTGCGAAAAGAGGTTAGAATTCTTTGGCTTAGTTGAGGGTGTACCCTGCACAGCAGGTTTCAAAACAGGAGCCTTCGTCGTACAACTTGAGGACTAAGGTCAACAGTTGTCGTTGAAGAGAAAAGCAAATAGCCAGCAACGCTATCTGCTGCTATTAGCATCGCTTATAGTAATGTAAAAGTATGCTTGTCCTATTTAAAGAAAGCCAGCAATGCCCATCCAGTGACTTGATAAACAAACTTAGCTCATTTTCAGTCATTGTCATTGAAATTTGGTAGCTAATACTAGTAATGCAATAAGTGCAGCGTTGTTAGTCCAGAGTTGTCGATTCATTGGATGAAAAACAGCAGCCATGTTGGTTTCAAAGACCAGAAATACATGACTTCGGCAGGGATCCTCCGTTGAGTTAGCAAACGATGTCTGTCAACAGCCAAAGACCATACATGCACAGAGTAAATTAGGTTAGTAATAGCTACGATCAGCAATGAGGATAAATACGGCACTAACTACGCTAGCTAGTAACCTATGGAAGCTTGGTTCATAGCAACCAAGATTCAACAAATGGTACACGTCCCTACATCAGAAAACCATGTTCACATACCACCACATAAAAGTTCTCCAGAAAAACTTGCAACTGACCCGACAGTCCCCATAGTCTTACTAATTAAATTCGGGTCAACATCCACAACACTTCTGACAGCACGATGGGGGAAGGGTGGTGCCTAAATTGGTGTACCAACTAGGGATAGAAAAGCAATAAAGAAAACTGGCAGCCTTAATGAGCTGTGTATTGTGTAAACGATGCTGGTCAGTGTTTTGCCAAATTTTCAAAATAGAACTCGTAACACAGGAGTCATAAATGCGCCAAAATCAGCATGTGCTCGGGGGCGCCCTTTTGGTGCCGTCCTTTTGGCATCGTATGCCAGAAGGACGGCACCAAAAGATGGGCGCCCTCGTACCAACTTCGCGGTGCTGGTGACCATAAAGGTACTTGTAGCATTAAGAGTGCAGAATGAGAAAGGCACGACACGGGCTTTTAAAAAATGCAGCTCCTACGACACCAAGGGTGCTTGTATCCCATAGTTTCTGGGTGCATGCACGAGTTTTCATCCGACGAGAGTGGATTCAAAGGTCTTGAGTCTTCAGGCAGAGAGCAAAGCATGCGACCTTCTTGGACCAAATGTGCAAACGAATGTGGAGGAGAGTGGCACTGGATGCAGAGTCAGCATGCACACCACTCTGTGGTGAGCTATGGAAGCATCTTAAAGTGAAATTTAAGGTCTTTGAGCATTCAAATAAACGATATATAGCAAATAAAGGGAAGTATTTTTGGATGGTGAAAACTTAAAAATACCAGTATTAGCTGGTTGATTTTGGTTTGTATTGCCTTCTGAAAATTTACATTTTACCTAATTTTTAGCATTTTCCTTCTCCAATGCTATTTATCTTAAAGAGAATTTGAAGAGACCTAATCGTCTAGCTACCTACTGTGCAGCCTCCATCGTATATATACTCGGACGGAGCAGAGCAGTCCATCATTTCTATCCTTTATGTGCCCAGATGGTGACAAGAGGGGAGGAGGGCGGGAAGAAAGTAATGAATATTTTTAAAGGGCAATAGAAACCAAACTAAACCAGGTAATACTGGTATTTTGAAGTTTCTAGTTGCCAATGAAAATCCTTCACATAATTTTTAGCATCCCACAGACTTAAGTCATGAGGGTGCCCGCCGCCTTTGACGAAGCCCCCTAGGGTAGCGAGCAGTTCCCCAGAAGATAGACTTCACACAAGACACATTGGTGGCTCAGAAGTCTTGTGCTTAAGGGGGAAGTTACAATACGTGCTGGGCAGCAATAAAGGGCCCAATAAGATAAAATTCATCAGCATGACAGACATGTTGCAGAAGTATGGGAAGTGAAGACAGTCCGACTACGCCAGGAGGCAGCTTCGTAATGTCTGCAATTGAGACATAGCTGTGATATGCCCAGGAGGCACGATATTGCACGTAAGTTAGAGCGTGGCAACACGAATGTCTTGTTCAGTTCAATTGATACTGAGCAAGTCATAAGTATGGACGATGACAGTCTTGATCCATGTGGCTATCAGTGTTGAAGCCTCTCCTACTTTGGAGTTGAATGGTGGAACAGCTGGGTGCAGCCACGCCCGAGTGGTTTGGATGCTTTGAGATAAAATCAGAGACCCCAGATGGGGCATAGCGCACATTCTAGGTCGTCATCCAGAATTTTCGAGTGCAGGAATAATGAAGGGTTTACGACGTTCATTGGGTTTGAGTTTTTGCCAAGAACGTTGCCCTGGGAGTCAGGGTAACGCTGGAATAACCATCTAAGAAGAAACAGTCCACAGCAGTGGCAGAAACTGCTTGTAGCTCACTGCAATGAAGACAAGCAGCTAGGGCGACTCAGAAGACGGTCTTGCGAGTGCGATTGCTAAGCTGGCAGGTGGATAACAGTTCGTAGGGGACAAAAGTGCCGTAAGGACGATGGAAAAGTCCCAGTCAGGGAATTGCTTGTGGAGGCGAGGACGAGCAATCCTGAATGAGTGATCAGGGAGGAGATGCTTAAAATCAAGAAGGCCAAAGTTACCAGCTGCCTTGAAAACTGCATTCAGAGCGGAACGCTAGACTAGAATAGTAGAGCCTCGGAGACCATCCTGGAATAGGAGATTCAGGAACTGGAGTTCAGGAACAAAGTGGCTGACTGGATCAACCTGTTAGGAGACACTAATAAAACCATCGACAAGTGGCTGTCGTAGAGCTTGGCAGTGGACACCTGAACGGCCCAGAAAGCAATGCGAAGGGGCTGGTCTGTAAAAACGCCTGTTGCTTCAAGGAGTCGGACAATAGTAGCCACCCGTGTAGCTGGAGGGATAGAGGGTTGCGGTGGCAGACCGTTCCATTGTTGTAAAGAGGTGTGGGAGGAACGGAATTTGGTGAGGTAGGTCAGAAGATTGTTAAGAGCCGGGAACCAAGCTGCTGCTGCTGGCCAATCAGGGGCGACTAGTATGAAAACCCTGTTGGTTGTTGCAATTTTGCTGAATATCAAGGGGAAAAGCTTTGGCGAAGGGAAAGCGTAAGTAAAGACGATTCCAATTCAAGAGTCATCTTCGCCCCCTTCCAAAGATAAGCAACGGCAGTGGTGTTGTCGAGGTGGACTCGCACAACACGGTTCATGATGTGGCAATAAGTTAAAGTCCCAGAAGGACTGCCTGGAGTTCTAATGCATTCATGTGGTAGGAGAAAGCAGGGTCCAACGTTCCGGATGGGATCATGTTGATGTGGGCCTCTCAACCGGTTAGGGAGGCATCCGTAAAAAGATGAAGGTCTGGAATGGGCTCTTGGAGCGGAACCATCAAGGAGAGATTGAGGACATTCATCCACCAGCTCAAGGTTGCAAAGGGGAATGATGCAACAAGCGGTCGAGGTGTAAAGGAGAGCGGAACAAGGGTTCCCCATTCGTCCAACCGAAAATAATGGAGTGGTTGAGACATCCAAGAACTGTATCGAATGAGGTCCGCAAGGGAACCAATGGTCCCTATCAAGAAATGAGGTCCCGGAAAGTATTGTCGCAGATGTAGGAACGACAGCTGATTCGAAAAGACCGGTGATGCGTTCCGGAGATGGCATGACCGTTGTGGAAGGTCGAAGAATGAGCCGAGGAACAGGAAGACCAGTGCTGGTTGGAACCGAGACTTGGGAAAGTTGATGCTGAATCCAAGGTGATGCAAAAATAATCCAGTCGGAAGGAAGCAAGGAACGTCGGATGGAATCAACGGTCTCCATCTGGAAATGCGGATTGTTGACGTACTGGTTGAGAGGACGGAAGTTGAAGAGAAGACAGGATCCCCGTTCTTCTTGGGGCAAAGAAAGATGCTGCTGTAAAAGCCAGGATGTACCGGACTGGGAACAACTCTGCTTTCTTGTGAAGGGCAGATTTCGGCAGAAAGTGGGGGTGGATGGCAGGGTTTCCATATCCCAAGGTGGATAGTGTAACGGAGGGGAACGAAGGAACTGCGGACGGAAGCCTTGTGGATGTTGGAGAGGACAGAGTCGGAGGGGATGGCGTGCCAAGCCGCTCTGTAGTATCGAAGACAGCCCCCCACAGGTTGGGGGGGGGGAGTAAGGGAATATCAATAAAAGGAACGCTTGCGATAGCGTGGGAGTGGGGAAGCTCGACGGTGTCGCCGATCTGGGGTAGAGGAACAGCCAAGGGACTTCCACACCCTCATCCCATGTTTTTGTTGGAACGAAAGGGCGACTGGGAGGGATACTGAATGTGGATCTGCGATTCTTGACAGGTGAAGGCTTCTTCGAGACATCCAGATGGGAAGCTACCTTGGAGATAAGTCCCCAAAAGAGCTATTCCGTCTCGTGGATCGGCTGGTTCCGAAGGAGATGGCGGGTGGAATCGTGGAGATTCGAAGTTGTGTTAAGTGCAATTTCACACAGGAGGAGTGTTGAGTTGAAGAGAGCCCTGGTGACCCAGTTCATAGCGTGGTACGCTGCGAAGCAGCTTTTCCGGAACACTTGAATCGGGAACGCCAGCTGCTTGGAGCGGGAAGAGGCAGATCGGCATGAAGGCATTCACATAACGCATTAGCCGCAGTGCTGAGGACATCAGCCCGTGATGCCGCCCGAAGCCTTAGACGGAGGATGCGATCGTTATATCTCGCAGCATAGACAGGGACCGCAGCTGTACGTGGCAGGAATAATGCGGAACCGAAGTCCAACTCTGTGTCCGCGGTAAGGAACTCCGATTGAGGATACGTGTCGAAATTGCAGATTCGCCGTTCCTTCACCAAAAGGACGAAAGAAATAGTTTTCTCGTCCAGGACGCGGGGGAGGCAGTTCCTTATCTAGCTCCAAAGGGGAACCGTTCCCCAAGAGAACGCCACCGTTCCGTAAGAGCGTCGTAAGCAGTGGTAGATTGTCTGAGTAACGGCCGTTGATAGGGAAGCTGATCACGTAAACCGAAACCGAAGCCAGTTGCCAGACCTCGATTTTATTGGCTGGCTCCATGGAATTGGACGGTCTATAAAGGAGGCAGTGTGGAACAATCTTTTCCAATGTCTTGAGAAGATCAGGGAGCCGAATGTCAGTTGAAACAGGATCACCAGAGAGACGGATCAGGGTGTCCTGAGAGTGAAGGGTCAGGTGTGTAGTACGGGTCCTCGTCACCTTGCAGAGCCGGAACGGCAGGTAACAGATGCAACGGGCCGGGAATGGAGTCTGCGGAACGTGGCTTCTTGGCTGTAGAAGCAATCCAAGCCGAAGTATAGTTGGAAAAAAGGAACATTGTGCTAAAGGTTCAAGGGACGAGTCCATTAAGTCATTAACCTGGGAACCAGTCAGAGGACTGGAGGAACCAGGAATAGCAGAGTGAGCACTGCGTCGAGAGGAACAGGAAGAGGTCCAGCGGTGCAGGTGCTGGAGCAGGAGTGGACGCTAGTTTGGCCGCTACCTTGCCAGCCGTAAGTTGGAGTGTCAAACGAGCGTACAGTTCCTTAGCCTTGGATAGTTCCTTCTGAATGGAAAGCACGTCCGGGGAGCAGATCACTTGTCCACAAGGAATCAGACAAAGCTTCGACCGTCTCAAAGGGAACGGAGGCTTCGGAGAAGAAAGGATTGGTAGGCGGAGGAAGCGGATCCAAGGAATCGCGTTCCGCCGAAAGTTCAAGCACTTCAACGGCAGCGGATGCTGGTTCCGCTGAGGGAGGCGAAGGGAAACAGGGAACCTGAATGGCGGTACCGTCCTTAGGAGTTTCTTTCGCACGAGGCATGGCCGGATCGAAACGAACAGCGTGGGACGTAGAGAAAAGGTGGCCACGTTGGCTCCGCTTCAGTTTATACACGAACGAGGATGCACAGTGGGTAGTGACTCGGATGGGCAGCCTTATTTTTTAAATTCTCTATATTGAACAGCATTTGAGAAAGAATGCAAGAAAGGTAATGATATTTTCAGGGCAACTAAAAACCATTTTATCTGAACTGGAAAAAAATCCACGTACCTGTAAACGACAATACCGCATCAAAACAAACCATTCATTGGTAAGGCATGCAAGGAAGCAATGGAGAAGATAGCCTGCACCCAATACACCCAAGCGTCCCACCAACGAATTGTAAAGACTCATAAAAAACGCAAGAAATAAATGCACTAGTGCCATCCGTGCTGCAAAGGACAGCTATCACTCTCAGATTGTTCAGAGAACAGTAAAAAGAGCAACAACATACTCAAAGTGCGAGACTCAGATGGAAGTATTTCCACAGACGCCAATATTACTGCAAATATTTTTGCAAGAAAATTTAAAAAGTGTCTCACCTCCAATCAGGAGAGACCCTTCAACCTGTACTGAAAATGAGCACGTCGAACCTATTAACTGTGAAGTAGCAAACCACTTAGATGGGCTCAAAGAATTCTAATCTCCCAGATCAGACGACTGGGATAACATCTTGCGTAACTGCAGCACCAACCTGGCAGAACCTCGTCTTCAACGTCTCGCTTTACAGTGGAATTCTGCCTGAAGATTAGAAGGACGCCACTGTAGTCCCCATTTATAAAAACTGCGATATTAATGACCCGCTGAACTACAGACCCATTAGTCTCACCAGCACGGTAGTCAAGGTCTTAAGAGAAGATTGTCAGTATGAAAAATCCCAACACGGGTTGACTAAGAAAAGGTCTACTTTTACCAACATGCTTGAGTCTTACAATAAAAAACACTGCAATCAATGACATGTGCCCCGTATGATGTCTATACCGATTTCGAGAAGGCCTTTGACAAAGTTGACCACCAGTAACGTATCTATAAACTCAGTCATGCTCTCTAATAACAAAATTGTTAGCTGGTTAATAACTTTCTAACAGAAGATTTAGGGTGAGAAATGAAGACAAATTTTCTCTGGACTTCCATCACAAGCGGGTCCCACAAGGCAGCGTCCTCTCCCCACTACTTTTTAACATGTATATTACTGATCTTATGGAGCAGTTAAGTGGTGACGTATTTCAGTTTGCCGACGACATGAAAGCTCAAAACCACCACAGGGAACAAGATAGAGCGGAATTGCAGAAAGATTTGGACAAGATTGCTAATTACTGTGACCCTTATCTATGAAGACTAATAACAGCAAATGTGCCGTTCTCCATGGTAGTCATCAAAATGTCAAGCAACAGTACTATTTACATAATGTATCCATTCAAAGTAAAGAATCAGAAAGACCTTGGATTCTTTGTAAATCATCTCTCCTGGACGGAACAATGTAAGTGTAGCCAAGAAAGCTAACCGTACAATCTACTTCAAGCAAGCCTTTGGGAAAATGCCAGCTGATAATTTTGGAATTATCTACAAAACGTTATGTAAGGTCCATTATTGAATACTGCAATTCTATTAGGAGCCCCAGCCTGAAAAAAGAAAAGACAATTCTCGAACGTGTACAGCGAAGAGTTACTAGGTTATTAAATGGAACTAGAGGTAAGAGTTATGAACAAAGGTCGGCCATGCTCAAGCTGCCAACCCTTGAGAAAAGAAAACGCGGCGATTTGATCAAGTGCTTCAAAACTATGAAGGGGTACTACGACCTGGACAAAAATAACTTCTGGATGCCTTCAAAGTGTATAAGTACCAGAGGTCACAACTCCAAAATTTTCAAACTGCAAGCAAGGGTGAACACTGAAATCCTTTTTCACTCGTGTGATTGATGATTGGAACTCTCTGCCCCAGAGTGTCATTGATGCAACGTCGATCACTTTCAAACACATACTGGACAAATTCATTTAATTCTAACTTGTTTTTTTCTATGTTGGTTTATTGAGAGGGAGCGTATAAGCAGAATGATTCCTGCTCTCAATTTACATATTACAAGCCCTTTGGGTAGCGACCGGTTCCCTACACAGAACAGAAGTGTGTTAAGGGGTTACACTACATGGTGGGCAGTAACAAATAGCCCAATCCTGTACAATCCTCCGGCATGATGGGACATGTCCCGAAGGTAGTGAGGTGAATACTGTAGGATGTCACCAAGATGCAGCTTCCATAATGGCGGTAATGGGTACATTACTGTGGTGTGCCCAGGAAGAAGCGATAGCCTGTAGTTCGTGGGCTGTAACCCTGATGCCTTCCGTTGCACAATTAATGTCAATCACTTCATAGGCCTGTACGATTACGGTTTTGAGCCAGGTGGCTATCATGCGTGTTGAAGTTATGCCCGTCTTGTTGGTGAATCGTATAAAAAGCAGAGTTCGTCCACAGCGAAGGGTTTAGAGGCTTTAAGGTAGAAGCGTATTGCAAGCACAGGGCATAAGACTTTCTTGTTCGTCCCCAAGGATGTTGGAAAATGGAAGGAATGATAAAGAGCTCCATTCTTTCATCAGGTTTCTGGGGTTTTTTTTGCCCTGAAGGTTGCTTTTGGAGTTAGGTTACCCCATGTAATCGTTCTGTAAGCAGTAGTCGGCAGACAGTGCTTTAAGTTCGCCACATCGGAGGCAGATGGCAAGTGCAATGAGGAATACAGTTTTCCTAGTGGGATGGCAGAGTTTGGATGATTCCATCAGTTCGCAAGGTGGGGACATAAGCGCTGAAAGGACAATCGATAGATCGCAATCGCGGAATTGCGGCCTGCCAATCTGGAAGGAGAGGATTAGTGACGAAATTCTATAGTCTGTGAGCAGGTCATTATGACCTGCTGCTTTTTGTACAATCTTCCATTGTTGTAGCCGTGCCTTAATTTCGTGAAGATGCACGGCTGCAACAATGAAATCATTGTTGTGCTAGAGTGCCGTGCAATCTTACTACCATGAAGACGTGCGCGCTGTACCGTGTAGTTTTACTACCATGAAGACCAGGCCACGGAACCCAACCCTGCTGAAAATGAACTGCAGAAATGGAATGAAACTAGTTTAACTGCAGTTTCGATTGTAACCACAAAAAAGCTTAAAAAAAAAACTAGTTAAACTGCAGTTTATTTGAAATTCAACAAGTTAAAAAACTGCAAAATTGGGAAGGTTAGGCACAACTAAGGTAACATAAAAACTGCAGAAATTGGCGCTCATGAAACACGGTATG